>JARJED010271600.1:0-10883 GCA_030264515.1 Sepedophilus sp. GC000190 | reverse complement strand
GACCGCGCGCGCGCGCCCAGTATCGTGTCGGCGAGTGTTATGTGGGGGGTTGCTTGTGTTTGCCAGGGGGGGGGTTTGGACTGCCATACAATAAATAACGAGACATTCCAACGAGATATCAACGGAATGCGCACGAGATTCGATTACGCGCGCGCAACATCTCGGCAAAAATAAACTGAACTCTTCGAAAACTCCGACCAGCGTTTGAGCTGAACTTAAGATAAATATACATGCTAAGTGTTAACCAGTTAATATAATGAATATACTCTTCAACATTGCGCACGTTGCATCATTTTGTACACTGCGCGAGAAGAGCTTGCGTACAACCCGGCGTCGTATCGCAAGCACAGAGATCCCGATCGCTCCCCCAAGAAGCCGCCCCTCCCGATCACGACCTATGAAGATTGTATTACTTGTGCGGAGCCAAGCACCGGAGTAGCCCCCACACTCTTACATCAATATTAGGTCATCGATGCAGAAATACATAGGTCGAAATAAATAAGTAAAAAAATAAATAAACAATCTCAGATTACCGCAATCAAAGTTTGTATCGGTATCCAAATGTTACTATCGTTTTAAATTGAAACAAATTTAGCTTTATGTATAAATAGTAATAAGAGTTAATCGTAAGTTTCAGATTCAAATGTATTATTTTTATGCCTACACTAGAATCGCCTTCTACAAATAAAAACCTTATTTTTAACATAAAAAAATCTAAAAAAAAAAAATAAAAATTGGCGTATACACGGAATAAATATCGAATTAATTAATCCACGCGAAGGGATCCTCGTCTTCATCATATTCAGCTTCCTCGGGTATAGCACTAGTGTCAAGGAGGCCAGTATCAGTTTGTCCAGCGAACCATTCCAGTTCTTCATACTCTTGACTATCATCGTATATGACTTCTTCCGTGATGGTTTCCTCAACTACTGTGGTCTCTTGATGGGGTGATTTCGACTTCCTCGGAGTAGGAGTTGTTCTTCTCGTTTCAGCAGGACTCACGTATTGGCTCTCTGGAGATTTACGTTGCGGTGATCTTGCTGATAAATCGCCTGCTTGCGAAACGTTATAATGTGGACTGACATGGGGTGATTGGATTGGGCTTATATGTCGAGTTGGTGTCGCAACTGGAGCATATGGGCTTCTTTTTGGGGATGTGACTACTGCTTCTTGCAGTTGCGTTTGAGGACTTCTATGCGGAGAAGCATAAGTTTGAACATGCGGACTCCTAGTTGGAGAACGTTCCGGGGTCTTACGCATCCACGGTACTGAAACCATTGGCGGTAAAGGCTCTATTCCGCCCGGATATTGCTCCATGAAATGCTGCCTAGGAGGACTATAGACTCTATCGAAAACTGGTACTGGACTGAATTTTGGCGATGCACTCTGTGGCTCGAAACGCGTCGGAGTTGTGGGAGACGGGAAGTGTCCTGGACTGTACGGCATCTCAGGAGAGCCTGAGAATATATCCACTTCAGCAGACTGCTGTTTAAATAGTTCCCGCTGAGGAGATGTTACTTGATAAGAAGCTGGTAAGCTGTATACAGGTGTCCCAGGCGGGGTCCGCAATGGCGATGGCTTCCCCATTACATCATAATCTCTTGGTGTGGTTGGAGAAGCTGGCGGCAATAAACCTCGCAGTTTCTGCATGCGTTTGGCTTCATGCACCAGCCTATCAATTTCTTCTAAAACTTCTTCTTCTCCTCCAGCTTCTGGAGAATCATAGAATTCTAGATCTGCGCGTTCAAGGAACTCCGGCGATAATTGCGATGTGTCAGGAGGAACGTATTCTGGGGATTCATGTAGTCGTTTATAAGTTGGTGTAGGTGAACGTCTTACTGGGCTAAGATCCATATCAAGCTGATATGGTTGATGAGTTGTCATGGCGTAAGGTAGCTGTTCCAATTCTTCTATTGGTGCAGACGCATCCATTAATTGTGCACCGCCAAATTTATATTGCATCATCTCATCTCTAGTATGTCCCGCCAAAGGAGGAGTGAGTTCTCTCCAATTAGGTGGCAAAGCCCGTGCTTCACCTTGAGGAGATATATCCAGTATCCTTCTCTCAGTTATCATTTTTGGAGTCCTACGGGGTGCTGGTAACTCCTCTGGTTCGGGTAGTTCTCCCAAATTTTGCAAGTTTGATCTGCCACTCATCCTATCCAATGGAACAATTTTTTTACCAGACCGAACATGCTTGCGCATATATTGGCGATCCATATCAAGTGCATGTGCGGTGTACTCGTGCTCGCGAACGTCATGGTGAAACCCTGATATCTCCATTTCGGTTCCTGGACTAATAACTACTGGTGGCGATGGCGGTCTACGTGGCGTTCTAGGTGGCGATTTTCTTGGCGATAAAGAAACCTCAGGGAATTCTTGAGCACCAATTTCATAATCGCTAGATATTGGCACGGCAGTAAATACGGATGCCATAGGTGATTTCGGGCTTGTTGCTCTCGGGCTTGTTGTTGCTCTCGGGCTTGCAATTCTCGGGCTTACTACTCTCGGGCTTGCAATTCTCGGGCTTACTACTCTTGGACTTGCTCTTGGGCTTCTTGCAGGACTCCTAACTGGTGATGCCATCAATGAATCATCGAATATTTCATCCTCAAGCCCACTTCCCTCTCTGTGTGGCAATTGCGGTGAGAATTTCGGCGATTCAAACTGAATTTGACGATGAGGTGAAGTAAATTGGTGTTGAATTAGTTCCCCTGATGTATCCTCTACATCTACGTCTCCTAGTACATGATGTTCCAATATTTGTAAACGTTCGTCCAGAGGCAGATTGGCTCTTCTCTTTGGAGATGGTAAATAAGGGCCGTGCTCTCTAAATACGTATTCCCCTGCTTGCGTGAAGTATTCAGGTGGTGGCAACTCTGGTCCATGTTGTTCAAAGACATATTCGCCGCGTGCGTTGAAGTATTCAGGTGCCGCCATCTCAGGGCCGTAAAAAACAAGAGGTTCCTCGTATAGCTTGTAAGGTTTCTTTATCGGCGAAGTTGGTACTAAATCTGAAGGCAACCATTCCTCATCTAGTGCGCTGCTTGCTTGTGCGCGACCATACACACCCCATAATTCTCCTGGAAGAACAGATAGGGGATCAGGCCTGTACCTAGGAGGCGGGGTGCCGCCAGAGTAGTATGGCGATGGACGCGGCATAACATCATAATCCCTTGGAGTAGTTGGTGTCATAGGTGGTCTAGGTGGAGTAGTTTCTCTATGCGGAGTTCTAGGGCTTTCTGTGTGAACCGTCGATGTCTCTCTGTGCACTTCTCTACCAGCTGGCGAATTAACAACGGACGTAGTCTCAACAATCTCTGCCTCAGGGCTTGATGTTCGTGTCTCCCTGAAGAAATCCATTTCTGTTCCTACAATACCAATATCGTCCTCGTCATCCTCATACCGTATCGGAGATTCTGCTCTGGCCGATTTAACCATGAAAAAATCTCTAGGGTGGTATTCCTCTTCCAATGCGGGCGCATCACCATGATAACGTGTGAATACATGCGGCAATTCTTCTTCCTCCTCCGGTGGCGGCACATACCGACCGGCACCACCAGGTCTAGAAGGAGATGCTGCTAAATGCGGCGGAGTTTGCCATCCTTCGATTCTGATATCTCTGTGTGGCCGCATTGGACTGTCTAAATATTCCGGAACAGCACCTCCGCATAGTAGAGAAGTGTCCCACGGTCTTACTTGATGTGGTACACCTTCTACGTCCATTAAATCGAGCGGTGCGCTTTGTACGGGGCTTCCTCCATAACGGTCGTAGGCTTCTTGGCGCTGTCTATAACCCGGAGATAAAATCTGTGAAATGAATAGCACAAGATTATTATAGATATTGTGTTTTAGAAATTCCTCATTCAATTACTATATCAAAACCAAGATGTAACGGATATGATCTTACGTGTATAAATAGTACATATAAAGATATAAAAAGTATAATAATTACCACTGGTTCATCATGTGGAAATACTTCGTACATCTGTCCCGAAGTTGGACTAGTTTGTGGTGACTGCGCCAATGGACTTAATCTACCTTGACCACGAGTAACTTTCCTGTACTTCCCTCGGTTTATAGCAACAGGATGCTCTCTACGCGCTTCCTTCACTTGGTTTAAAAATACTACCTCATCATCGGAGAAACCAGAATACTCCCCATAATATTGTTTAGGAGGAGTCAGCTTTGGTTTTTTGTGTTTGAGATTGTAACGGTATGGCATCTCGTTTAATACATTCGTTCCAGCGTAATACGACGAAATCGTATCGTATGGCTCAGGTTGGTGATCGGCTAAATCATCAAGAAGATGTAAAGGAGGCGATTCTGGATACACAGGAGCTGCAACGCGCGGCTGTGTAGTCCTTACTGGCGATACTCGTGGAGGAGAACGCCTTGGCGGTGTTCTAGTGGGGCTTTCTGGAAATTCCATCAATTCTTGCTCGATATCAAATGGAGTAGTGTCTAATTCGTCTTGAATGTGAGCCGGAAGTGGTTCAATGGGTGGAGGTATTAGTATTGGTGGCCGATAAGGTCTATATTGAGGCATAAAATCACCAACATCTCCTTGAAAATCAAATTCAGGAACTACATCCACTTCCTCAACGGTTTCTACGATTTGTTGCGTTATAGGTGCCTGTTGTGGTCTTTGCGGACTTCTGGGTGCGGGATGAATTTCAGTAATTTCTTCAGTTGTGCTAGTGACGATTGTAGGTTGCATCTCATGAGGAATTTTTGCCCGTTCTGGTGATCTTCTAGCTATTTCTATGCTAGAAATAGGTACTAAATCAGTCGCGCTAGGAGGTTGTATACCAGTTGGTGCTCGTATGCCGCTAGTTTTACTTGGAAGTCGCGTAGCACCGGTCGCACCTGTAGGCCGTAATCCACTTCGTCCAGCAGAAGGTCTTGCGCCAGTTCTTATGGTGGCAGCTCTGGGATCGCTTGTTCGGGTGGGAAGTCTTACACCACTTCCTGAAGCAACAACTCGTGTACCACTACCGGGGGCGCGTATGCCACTTTTACCAGGTTTTCGTAAACCACTCTGTCTAGGCTTTGGCGCAGCAGGTTCTGTTTCGACAATTTTTTTAACAGAAGTCGTTGTTCGTACTACCTGCTGTGAACGTCCCCCTGGAAATCTCAATCCAGACGTTCCTGGTTGTGGCAGCTTCGAGTATTTTTGGGGCTGTTTTAGAGCTGGTGCGGTCACAGTAGTTGTCTCTAATTGAATATAAAAGAAAATATGCGACATTGCTTTTTAAAATATTTTTAATTTCGGTTACCTTCAATAGTTTCCTCCTCCAACGATACTTGGCCAGATGGACCTGGTTTAGGAGAAGCAGCGCGTCTAGCAGGAGATGCGGCTTTTGCAACTGGTTCTAAAAAATAAAATAAATTTGTTACTACTACTTGTTATCAAATATAACAAAAATTATCATGTAATAAGGACAAATTAATTCATAGAAAAATAATGATTGTTAACAAAATTTATATTAAAAATTCATTATTTCGTTGTTGGGCATCAATTACCAACACTTTCATTAAGTAATTCTGATTAATTCTGTTTAACGATTGATGACGCAACAAATGGCAGAAAATTTAATATTCTCGAGCGATATAACATTTACAGAACAAAAATAAAATCTCCCGTCATCATCGTGCTAAAGTCATTCAATAGCGACTACTCATTTAAGCAATTTCACTCTTAAAACGGTGATTTTCTCTAAAAGTAATAACAAGGGGCCTGCATGCATACTAACGAGAGTGCCCACAGATGGCGAAGTGAGACACCAAAGGAGAAAAAAAGCAACCTGCAAAAATTCAAATAAACTACTAAGCATCTGCTGATTTCCAGTCGCTAAACGGGAAGGGTGTTATACGATGACACATGTTGCCATATTGCAACAAGGTTTTTGTTTTTTCGGTTTCAACTCTTTCTGAATAAAAAATATTCTGACAAATGAATTAAATATATGAGCAAATACTTCTGGAATATTTTCGCCGATCGGAGGAAAAATTATGGCTATACGACGTGTGTAGTAGTAGTAGTACCCAATGCGCCAATTCCAGCCACTCTCGTGACTTTTATTACTCGTCTTCTTCGATGAATAGGGTATAGAATATTTAGTACATTTTACTGTTTTACATTTGGCAACATAAAATGTTCAAATGTCATGAGATGTCAAACACGAGAAATACAACAAGTGTAGCGTTTAATTCAAGCACGCCACGTTACCAACCCTTAACACAAAATTAACTAAAGGTTGAAATTCAAGGACTCGACTTTTCGAAAACTCGCTTCGCGGCGCGTTTTCGATTTTTAGTCTCGTCGTAGAAGACGAGCCTTCTGAAACTATAACACGGAGGTAAAGTAAATTCCCGGACTCCTGTGGTTGCTGGTCTCGACTGGACACGTCCAGCACTTTCCACTGTCATCCGGGAATATTTCAGTATTCCTCCTAAATACAAAATCTACTATCCTAAATAGAATTAAAACAAAATTTACCTATAATTTCATCTTCAAGAGAATCATAAAACTCGGGCGATATATTAAAATAATCAATGTCTTCAGTGGCAGAGGGCAACTCGGTCACTACCTGTCGATGCAATGCCTCCATTTCTCGTTGATGTTGCTGTATTATATTCACTTCGCCTTCCTCTTCTACATCGCTTATGATATGCAGCACATTTCGAAACACCTTCGCCTGTTGCGGATCTTGAAACTCTGAGAAGAATTGATCGTGTACATTCGCCAATAGCTCCACCGCCTCTTGTTCGTCTTGTTGTGGAGATCTAGGCGATGCCGGTCCACTAGCCGTAGGCGTCTTTGGAGATGGTGCGAGCAAAACGTCAGACTCGTACATTTCATGATAAACCCTCGGTGGCGACGGAGCAGCTTCTATATATTTATTTAAAAAAAGAAAGTCGTAGTGTTACCAAACTATCATGAGGGCAATATAAAGCTTTGTGTTCAAGTAGAACGATTTTTTTTAAGGCGAGTGGATACATCCCTATTATATATTTCTAAAATCTACAAAATCAGACGTTTGTTTAACTAGATAGCAAAATAGTAGATTGACTGCCGCGGCTGCCAAAGCGAGGCTAGGGAAACCAGTCAAGGCAGTCAGTCTCTTTTGCTGCCGAGTTGAACATTTTTTGACGATTGTTTAAATGTATTTGCAAATTATAATAATTTTCATAATCTCCTTATTTTCTCTGTCAAAAATTCAATAAAAATCGTAGTTGTGAAAATTGTATATGTCAAGAAACACCATCAACCAAAGTTTGACAAGTTGTAATATGCAAAAAGAATATTTATTGAAAATTGTAGAAAGTTTACTGTTAATATTTACAATAACTAAAATGAGTGGCTATTTTTTGTTGTAAATATTATGTTTTCTAAAATAAATTGTAATTTTATTTATATATTTAATAGCCATGGAGACCAATCTCTTTGCTGCCTAAGCACCAAATGATCATTTTGCGGCATAGGCAAGAAAAGTGATATTTGTCAAGGAAATAGTATTTTACTGTCAATCGGAGAAAAAAAAATGAGTTTTTCCATTTTGTACACAACGTCCCATTCATAACTTGAATTGATTGAAATATGATAAGAGAAGGTGTTATTTTTTACCGTAAAGAAGTTCAGGTTCTTCGCTGTATCCTTCTAATTGTGGCATTCGCGAACTTTTTGGAATATTGACCCTTCGACCACCTACGACCATCTGAAACTCCTTCTCTTTAAACTCAACCGGATGCGATTTGATCAATTCATGGAAATCGGAATCTGCTGTGTCTGAATCCAATAAAAAGTCATCTGGACTCAAAGATCGTTCGAATGGATCTGTATATTCTTCATAAGTTAAAACCGGTGGAGCAGAAGGTGGTGGGACATCTTCAACAGGTGTGATATCAAAATCGTCCTGTTCGTAAAGCATATCTGGTGCCGCATGCTCTCCTAACGAAGAATACGCACCTGGCTCCAGATGCAACATGAATGGCTCGTATGGTTCCTCTTGTGGTTTTTTATGTTCAACCTTTAAATGCGGCGGAGTTTTCCAGCCCGGCACATACTCCAATAAAGGTTTTTGTAACTCCGAAGGAGGCGTTATGTCTAAATCCATGAGGTCAATGCCAGCACCTGCAACTCCAGGTGATGGTGTTCTCTGTGTGATCCTTGGTGATCTAGACGGTGGCGTTTCTGATGCCTTACAGGCAGTTTCTGGAGTTTTTTCTTTAGTTTTCGGACTATCCGCTATTAATCTATCATATAAGCTAGCCATTTGTTCGTCAACTACACTCTGTAACTCTTCTACAGTTCTAATCGGTGTTTTAGGTTTTAACGGCCTTTCAGTGGTAGTAGCTGCACTAGTAGACGGCATTGACAAATCTGGCTTCTCAGGCGACATGTCTTTTACGGGTGTAAGTGTTGCAGTTACTACTAGAGGCAACCCAAATTCATCATAACCTGGAGGTGGTGGCGGGGTCCTTGGTGCTGGTTTCTTCGGAGAAGGCGTTGTTGGTTTTTTCGGAGAAGGCGTTGTTGGTTTTTTCGGAGAAGGCGATCTTCCAAAAATCTCTTTGTATTGAGCATCAGCCCTCGCTTGTGCAGCTGATACTGGCGAACGGGTTGGGCTTGCAGGAAACTCGGGCATAGCTTCTTCGAATAAGGGGAACTCATAATCGTGCCTCCTAAACGGCGAAACTGACCTTCTGGGCGTAGTCGTGGCAACTCCAGATGCGGCCGGCGTATCCCGGCTTATATCAGCCGCTTCATCAACTATTTCCTTTAGACTGTGCTGTAGGTCTTCATGCGGGACTTCGCTTATATCAAACTGTTGGTCATCGATTAGGTCTATACCTTGCGCATCAAAGAAATATTGCGACCATTCCTCCGCGGCCGCACCTTTTATGTCAGGGAAGACATGCTCCACGGGCTTCCTCTCCTTCTGGTACTTCATTCTCTCTGGTTTTGGCATCGGATCGCCTAAAATGCAATATTTTATTATTGTAAGGTATATAATTTAAAGTACGCACTGATGGGTTGTGTGAAATCAAAGACAGCGGATGGTACCCATTCCTCTGTACCGGTTAAATCAAATTCCGAAGGCTCAAATGTCATATGCCCGAATTTTTCCCTGACCTTCTTATGCTTGCTGAATCTTGGTGGAGTCCTAGGTGCATCCAGTCTTCTTCCGGGGTAATCTTAAATATATTTTTCAGTTATTTATATACTGGGTGGTGATGGTTGTGTTTACATTTATCGTAATGAGTTAGACTAATGTCGCCGGACGTATCTAGGTCGGGCAATCTAGGTGATCGTTGTTCGGGGGAAGTAGATCTTCGTGGTGATGATTGAAGGGATTGATTTGCTGCGTCTATAACATCTTGTGCTATTGGAGACTTTGAAGTAATGTGAACTATAAAAGAAATATTTATGGAATTAAATTCGCAATTGGATGCCATACAGGAATAACGAGAAACATCTTACTAGGACCACGTGCTGGTGATAGTTGTCTTGGTGAAGGAATTAGTGCGCCTTGAGGGGTTGGCGCTCTTGATGATCTATCAAGCATATCTCTCGCTCTTGGCGATTTAGATGCACGTGAAGGTGTGCGAGCTTGTTCGATATCTTGTAGACCTAATGAAGATTTACGCGATGTATCCAACGACGTGACCGAGTCGGCTACTAAACAGGGCGGTTCTTCCAATAGGATATTATCAGCATGTTCTTCTAGAAGTTTATCATCCGAAGTTTCTAGTACTTCAATCAAATTCGATCCCCACGTTACCGGCGTACGAGCATCCAGCGGAGGTTCTGTTGAACCCAAAGGGGATATGATTTGTCTAGTGGGGGGCGGTGTCCTCGCGCCACCAGGAGTTGTTGCTGCCGAGGTTGTGGCTTTTGGACTCCTACATTTTTAATTAAAGATTTATTATAGTGTTAAATGGTGTTTATAAGGTCTAGTACTATTATTAGCTGTAATCATTTACATGTTATTAATGAAAACGATTTCAGTTAGATGGCTGCCGAGGGGCCGAGCAATGAAGCAATGAAGATGTAGCAACGTTAAGGTAAACGAAGTTCGCTACAGAAAAATTCAAACTATTTTTGTTGCCGCATTTGGCAATTTGGAATTAGAGGGTTTGTGGTTCCAGCAGGATGGCGCAAGTGCCACACCAGCCATGTAACAATCGATCTTTGGCCATTGCGCAACTGCAATTTGACGCAGTAGGACTCTTTTTTTTTCAACAATCCACAAACAATTGACTCACTTCATCAAGCTATTCGTAAAATAGAGCCCAAAAAATCACCAATATTCAGGAAAATTGAGTGACGAGAATGGGTTACTGCCAAGCAAGCCGTGGTAAGCATTTAACTGAAATAGTTTTTCATAAGTAATCGGAAGGTATACTCTCTAGAATAAAGCAACAATCATTTAAACATATTCAAAGATGGTTGCAATAGCAATTTTAAAAACATACTAACATATGGCACACCCTATATATTATGAACAGAGTATACGTCTAGTGAGAGTATTGCCAATGCATGTACCAAATGCTGATTGGCTCTGCCATTTCCAGCAGCTACTTCCTTTTAGTACGAAAAATGTACATAGCAGACTATTTGTCATGCACTAGTGCTGGCAGGTTGCCCACACGTCAGGCGTATCCGGCGCATCATACGCGCATCCATCGCGCATACTGCTGGAAATGGCGGTTTATTGGCAATAGTCTCCTTGACGTACTCTGAGCTTGGATTTTTCTAGGATAATTTAGGTACAGTTTCATAGTTAAATATAATTAATTAAAAATGGATAGTAAAGACTTTATTATTTCATATCATTCCTGACAGTTTAGGTCCAGAGCCATTGTTGCGTCCCAAA
>JARJED010271385.1:0-11785 GCA_030264515.1 Sepedophilus sp. GC000190 | reverse complement strand
CAAAAAATTTGAAATCATACACACAATAAAAAGAAGAAAACTAGAATTCCTGGGCCGTATAACAAGATGGAAAAGATACGAATTGTTACAAGTGATAAGGCAGGGAAATATAGCAGGCAAGCGTAACATCGGCAGAAGCAGAATATCTTGGCTGCGCAACCTTAGTGAATGGTAGAAAGAGCTATTCCGAGCGGTCTTCTCAAAAATGAAGATACAAATGATGATTGCAAACCTCCTGAAAGGAGATGCCACCTGAAGAAGAAGAAGGCATAGCTACGCGGACTCTAATCTCGAATTGTACAATCGGGCCTGAATGTTTCTGCTTAAAATTACCAAATCTCGCCATTACAGTGCTAACGACGATACAGGACATTCAATCTCTATCCACAGTAGAAGAGATTAGTAAACTTAAGCTGAATATTTTTTAACTATATTAATTTATTAATTCAGCAAGCAAAATTGTTGAAAATATTATATAAAAAATATTGTATGAATACAATTACATTTAAAGACAACAGAATTATGATTGATTATTAAGTAGTTCGTGACCAAATGCTTGCGCAATCGCTAATTCATTTGGAATTAGTAATCATATCTTCTAATTTACAAGTTAGACCATGAATTTTCATTAATAATTTATTACAACCAATCGTTCGCAGTAAACTGCTATTCAATCATTGTACTTATGAATACATAATTTCAATACTATATTAAATACAAAAAATCTGATGTGGCCATCCAGATGACATTATCATACGTATCTATATATATAAAAAATTGCCATATGCATAAAAATCAACTTCTTTTCCCATCAACTAATGCAAAATTTCATTCAAAAATGTTCAGTAGTTTTAGAGAAAACAATACTTTATCATACTGTATTTAGTATGATATTGTAAAAGAAAAAAAGTATTTTATTTTTTAATTCGAATTAACAGTGACGATTTTTAATTCTACACAGCCTTAAGATCACACCGCAACCTTCATGCCTTCGTAGATTTATTAATTTGATATTTTGTAATCCACTTTCCATTTAATTATACGTTTTCCAACGATATTTTTAAGCAATATCCAATTTGAATAAATAACGGGAAACATTATATCTCCTAAAAATGCTGGTACGAGCGATAACACATATTTCGCCATGAAAAATTCATAATTTTAATCAAAATATTATTCAGTTTGCGGTTGCGGTAAAACTGATGCTAACGAAAATAATAAAAAATAACGACGTAACTACTTTTTCGACCATTACATTTTCGCTAATTATATAAGAATGAATCGAATTACACATTGTAAAAAAAACAACCTTGGCCAAAGTGTTTTAGCATTTCGGTTTCACTGACCCCAGTTTGAAAACTCTTAGCAACCTTGAATGCTACATTTACATTCGCGCAAAACGATGATGAGCCATCGCGCATAATGCCATTCAAATCGGCTTTTGAAGAAACACATTTACACCTGCCTCCCCTAAACAGATGCTCGCATTTGATTAGCCCCTTAAATAAATTAAGGCGAAATTTTTTTGATAGAACGAATCCCAGTGCAGATGTTTTCGCCAAATTTTGAGTTCGCTTTTATTTTTAATTGTGACCATTTTGGTAATTTGCGCGGGGCAGGTGCCGGGTAATATGGATGGCCGATATTTTATTTAAAAAAGCGAAAATAACTGGAGTTACACGAGAAGGCAGGAAGATATGTCTGAAGGATTGAAGGTTATAGATCGCCCCGAGCACCTGCAGGGTTAAGGAAACCGGTATCCGAGCTATTTTAATGTAAAAAATAAAACGCGCTTTTACGGTGCTTCCCGTATAGAAATGTACAAGTCCTGGAGGCGGTTGGAATTTTTTCTGTTGGATTATTAAAAATGCAACGTGTGGCTTTGATTATCGCGCCAGTACGGTTATTGGCTTTTGGCCTTTTTCCAAATAAACCAAAATTTATTCAAGGTTAAAGTATTGGAATCTATTATTGATTATTCATGACTTGTTGTTTTCTAGTTAGAGGAGGATATAAATTTGAATCAAATTTATTCAAATGGCATTATTATGTACCGTTTTTTGCAATACTTTTATGCAAATTTGGTTTTAGGGTCAATGATTGTTATATATAGATTTTTATAACTTAATTATTTGCAATGTAGCAAAGAACAACATATTAGTGACATATATACACCTAGCTGCCTTTCAAGTATACGTCCAATCCTGCGCCGCCATTATTTAATAAAAAGAATATAACTGCTATCTCATTAGCAAATCGTTTGATTATTCGTCCCTGAAAATGAACTCTCAGTGCGAATAATACATTAATGATATGAACAGTGCCATGAGATATGCCTTAAGAGGACCTAAGCTAAAATAAAAATGGGACACTAGGGTTGTATAATAAAATAAAGAAAATTCAGTCAAATTTGGCAAAACACTAAATATTCCAATAAAAATTCAATAATATAGTATGAAAACTCAACGATTTGAAGATAATTTTAATGAAATTTGTTGAAAATTCAAGATTATTATATAAATTTATTGAAAGGATCCTACAGAATCCTTATGGGAAACAGGACTTTGTCAAACTCCCTGCATCTTTGGATTCTGGTAGTGTTAGGCACTAAATCCTAAAAACGTATGTCAATAAGATGTATGCCGCACAATAGACAACCGGGTCGCATGAGACCCACTGATGGTTTAATCTGATTTATATTAGATATTCTATTAAACTATTGATTTACCGCAAAAATACATTAATAGAAATTACAAATCAATTTTGATCGCGATACAAGGAGTTACCATTTTCGACCAATACAAGTTCCGACCTGATCACATTTAAGCAGCGGGCACTGCATATTGATTTTTACAACTTAATAATTTGCAATATGGCGAAAAACAAGACGTTAGTGACATTGTATATAACTGCCTTTCAAGTTAGCCTTGTATAACGTCCATTCCTGCGCCGGCATTATTTAATGAAAAGAACTGAACTGCTATCTCGTTAGCAAATCGTCTGATTATTCGTCCCTGAAAATGAACGCTCAGTGCGAATACAATTACATTGTTAATGATATAAATTTGTGACCTTTATTCCCTGCTATTCACTTTATTTTATTGAACGTTTTATTTTCAGAGCGTGAAAGAGCAGAGGAAATAGAACACAGCAAAAGTCCGACGCCGCCAGAAGGACCAAATTCAGCTAAAAAGGAGTCCGTGCCTCCACGTCGCTTCATATCATCAATATTGGGCGGCGATGTACCTTATGGAAGTCGCGGACACGTGTTGACACGCGCCGAAAGAAAAGAGTACGCGCCTATAGTACCGCCGGATAAGTTAACGATACCGGTAGCCCAGAAACCACCTGAAACCGTTCCAACCGCCCCAAAAAATCCGGCGCCCGTACGATGTTCCGTTATTCAGAGAACGCCAAAAACAACAAAACGCGAGGAAGATACGGATGTGCGATTGCCGCAAACGCATATGGTAATACAAGAGCCCGAGCAAGACCAACCCATAGATTATCACATTCCGAAAAGACGCGGAGAAACGGAGGATGAGAACGAAGAACGACGAGACCGCGAACAGCGTCGCAGTAATTGCAATAAAATTAGCAAGCCTCTAATTTCCGTGCGGGCAATCGTTGGAAAATTACCGACGACAATGTCCGCCGCAGCCGGACACGGTAGAGGAAATAATGGCGCCCAAGGCAACACAAATCAATCCACCACGAATACGACATCCAGTGGTGGCTCAATTAATTTTCAATCAGCCTCATCTGGAGGCGGAGGAGGTGCTCTCGGTAGCGGTACAGGGGGCGGCGGAATGAACCCGGGTCGTGATGGTCGCCAAAATTACGGCCCTAGCAGTCCTCCAACCGGAAGCCTTCCTCCATTTTACGAATCACTAAAAGGCGGCAACAACAACAACAATTACAATGCCAACAGCAATTTTACATATAATTTAATAAACGGGCACCAAAACATGGATACTGGGCAAGACATCGGATTAAACCTAAACGGCAGTCAAAGTCCGCCGAAACAATACTCCACTTTACAGAACGCGTCTTACGGCCTCGTAATGAAAGATGAAGTCGATTTGGATATTTACGAAGCAAAAATTGATCCTATGGGGAATTTATTACCCAGCTCATATGCGAACTATGATGATACTATGATGGTAGACATGGTTACTGGCGCTGTTGTTGATCCTTTGCAATTTACAGCTACTTTAACTTTCTCCAGCTCTGCTGAGCATGCCCTGCTAGAAAGTCTATCAGACGCTGCTGATTTAAGTACATTCCTGCAAAGGCTACCCAGTGAGGACAATGATGAAGAAATCATGCCATCACCTTCCATGACACCAGATAACCAAATACAAAACGTAGAAAATATGGACCAATTCTCAGACCATTTATTAAACAGACCATACACGAATAACGATCGCTTCAATCAGCACAATCAATTTTCAAAAATATACCCCGACAACCTGCCCACCTACCAGGCATCCGTTAATAACGAAAATAATATGGTTCAAATGCAGCAACAACAACCGCAGCAGATGCTATCACCGAGTTTGTCCTTTAATGGAAGCGGATTGGATCTTGACTCACCCACGACGATGAGCCTACCTTCACCCGGCGCTGCTAGCTGTTCACTGGATGATGGTTCGCACAACGACAACGGCAGCTTGAGTCCACCAGCTAACGTGAGTGTCCGCTCCCGCAAAGATTCATCTAGCAATGATTCGCCTGCGCGAGCAAATGTTTTACAGCATCGGGTAAGCAAACAAATTGATATCGGCAAAGCTCCTTAGTTTTAAACAAATCAATTATTTTATAAGTTTCAGTAGCTTATCCAAACGAATATTGATCTTAGTTTAGCACTGCCAAAATCAAAATGTTGCTTCCCTGAAAGCCAAAGCGCGTGAGTGTAATTGATCGTTCTGTTTACAGCTGGGTCTACCCTCGGAGGTGCAACTTGAATTCGTGAACGGTGGACACGGGATTAAGAATCCGCTTGCTAGTCAGGAAACGGTTAGGACTGGTACAAGAACTGAAGAGAAACCAAAAGTTGCTTCCATTACGACGGAGGATGGGCAATCGCATTTCTGCTGTCGAATTTGCAATAAGACCTTCCAGCTGCAGCGTCTCCTGAACAGGCACATGAAATGTCATTCTGATGTTAAGAGATACCTGTGCACTTTCTGCGGAAAGGGTTTTAATGATACGTTCGATTTGAAGAGGCACACAAGAACACATACAGGTAAGCTATATATGCGATTATAAAAATCAATTAAAAGTGCAAAAGTGATAACTGCCAACTTACAGGTTTTTCTAAAGAATACTTCATACCTTCTTCTGCATATACTAACAACGTCATCATTCATCATTTTATAGTAAGCTGTGTAGTATCATTATTGAAACATAATCATCCAGCATATCTTTTGAAACCTTTCTATAGCAAAATATTTAGCAATATTTGGCACTTACCACGTTTGGCTTCAATCATCAATCAGAAAAACGATAATAAATAATTTATTATTATATTATCACTTCTCACTGTTATACTATCGAGGACACGGTTGCTTTCTACGAAAATCATTCGTTTCAATGAATTGCAAAAGTTTTAGAGATTTTTTAAAATTCCCAATAAATCTCTAAAAAAAAAAAATTAACTCTGAGGAAAGGGAGGCAAAGTTAAGGGAAATCCGAAGTCCCGATCCAGCCGTGCAGGACTTCAGTTCCCCGTCGGTCGTATTCACAGGCTTCTCCGCAAAGGAAACTATTTTTCTATTGTTTTCAGAAATGTTCCCGATTTCTCAAGTGTTTTCAAAGATTTTCTAGAAACTAATGAATTATATTTTTCAGTTTTTTATGCGATGTCTTTAAAATCAATGACGAATCAATGTAAATCTTTGAAATTCATAGATGTCTTCGAATTCATGACAACTTTCAAAATTCTTTGAAAAGCACGAGACAAATTTTGAAAACTCAGAAAAGGAAGTTAGAGAATGCAGATTTAATTTTCATTGTTCTCATTTAATGAATTTCAAGATATTAGAAAGTTTTGAAATTTTTCTTCAATTATTTCAAGATCACCAAGGACACAACAACCATCAACTTTATTTACACCTTCTTCCATGATTACTCGTTTCCAGAATTTAAAACTGTGGAATAATTTCCTCTTCAGCAAATTTTAGAATCACATTATCTTCAGATTTTCAAAATCAAAGTCAACAAAGATCTTGTATCATACTCCCTGCCCTTGTAATAAATTATAGAATATAAAATTAACCAATATGGTTTATGCAGAAAGTCGACCACAAAATATTGTCAGAGATTTTCATAAATTCTGAAAGGTTTTTCAGAATTCATTAAAATCAATTCAACCAATTCTTATAACTTCTTAACGATTAATGGTTAAAATAAATAATCGAAGATTTTTAGTGAATTTGTAAAAAAATGTGAATTTTCAATGATTTTCATCGATTTCTCAGTTTTTTTTTGCATATTTCAATCTTTTTTTTTTAGATTTAAGGACATATCTTCGAAAGACCAAACAATTTTGCATGATAACCGCAAGAGCGACCAGTATTAACAATATAAGGCTCATAGTAGTTATCAATTGATTTCATAGTTGTAGACCAAAGCTCACCAATCTATCTATATTGCTTCCAAAAGAGATTTTAATGTTAATGCAATATTTCGATAGCTTACTCTACTGATGTTGTGTTAAGAATAGCTTTATATCTTTACTGTAGTTAAAGATATTGGTGACTTCTGCTTTAGATACCCAAGACGAGCTTTAAACAAACATTTTAAAGCTGAAAATATCTAAATCATTTCTGGTAAATATTTAAAATAAAATTGTATTCCAAATATTCAACTTTAGTATTATAAGCAATTTTATATTCTAGAAATTCATTAAACTACAATTTATTATTGGCAATAGTTCATTGTTTTTCAAGCTAAGTTAAGAAATAAAAAGAAAGAAATTGTTAGGTCTTTGAACTCGTGTGATCTGAGTTTCCTGTACAAAAAAAACCTATTGAAGGATAATTGCTACAATGACATTAAACATGATTTTATCTCAGTTTTAATAAATTCAATTAATTAATAATTTATTTATTAATTAATGTATTTATTTTATTGAATCAATAAATTGTGTGATACTTTACGATTCATTAATAACTGAAATATTTTATTTTTTTATCTTACACAATTCTATTAATTTTATTTGAAAGCTTTTCAAAATTATTTAATAACTATGCTTTTGCTTAATTGATAATCACACAGTTGATGATAATTTCTTTGTTCTGTGTATTTTCTATATATACTACAAAGGCTATTGTTCTAGTGAACTTCATTCTATAATCCCTACATCGGCCCATTTCAACTTGCCTCTCCACCACAAAATCATTCTAATCGGATTAGCTTGCTGAATTTACCATTGTTCCTTTGATATCCGTAGATTGGAATTATTGGCTCAATGAACAACCAGTAAAAATTGAAACTGAATGTTAATTTTTTCGGGTACGACTCTAATATAAAATAATCCAAAAACTTTCATCTCGTGTTGATATAACACTTTAATATTTTCATAAGTCCTAGGACTGCTTAAATACATATCTCCATCTCTCCCTATCTTGAGCCATTGTACTAATTTCCCTGAAACTACGAGACTCCACAAATAAAGTTTCTTATCCAAATTAATATTGGAGAAAAATCAATATCTGTAATAAAATATTTGAAAATCAATTCATGAAATTGACTTACAAACAATTAATAAACATGTATGTTATTTTGTATTTGTGTCCATAGCGCTTCTAGACAAACAGTGCTTAGGTTTTAAGCCTAAACACAACTTCTGTTGAAAATCTTCATATCATGAACAACAATTAAGAAAACCTGCATTTATTACTTCTAGAAACATTTCATTCTGTACCTACCATATTTTTCAGAAAATTTTAATCACCTAACTCTTCATAAATTGTAACTAAACACAAATTGTCAAAGAAAAATTGTGGTCTAAACCAAACAAATTATTTTCTTTCTAGGTGTGAGACCCTACAAATGTAGCCTATGCGAAAAGTCCTTCACACAGCGTTGCTCCCTAGAATCTCATTGTCTCAAAGTGCACGGCGTACAACACCAATACGCGTACAAAGAAAGGCGAACTAAGGTCTACGTTTGCGAAGAATGTGGACACACGACGAGCGAACCGGAAGTCCACTACCTGCACCTCAAAGAAAAGCACCCCTACAGTCCGGCCCTGCTGAAGTTCTACGACAAAAGACACTTCAAATTCACCAACTCGAATTTCGCCAACATGCTCCTGCAAGTACGTAACTAAATCATTATTATTACTACCTTCACCTCTATAACTAAAGCATTCTCCAAAAAAAAAAGCTATAAAAAAAAAACTGGAGCATAATTTTCATTCGTGTTTTTATTTCCAGTGATAAGAAGCATTGGACAAGAAACACGAAGCTCAGGGCCGGGTATAGTACACACAATCGACTGGTAATCCCCAATACAACAAATTTTTTATAGACATTATTGTTAATTTAATTTTATTAATGGGGTATGGGCTAAAAGCTAAATCCGGCCCTGAAGGAAACTAATATTAATTATTTATTAATGAACCGTCCTATGACTTTTTTAACTTAAGATTATTGAAAAGAACTCTCTTAACAGATATATTAATCTAAGTTTTGTCGATCTCTCTATTGCAGGGCTTGAATTTGAAAGTTGAAAGTTGAGTCTATCGGAATCATTCACTTTGAATCTTCAACTTCAACGTGCGACAAATAAAATGTATCTGTTTATTTACTTCTGTGATAATTATTTTTTATTATTTAAATGAGAATCTCTGTCAAAATAATTTTTAATTTATACAAAAAAAAGGAAACGATACAAAAACACATATTTTAGGTACTACTCTAATCTTATAAAAAAAGACGAAAAAATGTATTTTCATACAACATTTTTATCATTTCAATCAGTCTGTAAATTCCTTATGGTACTATTAACTATTTAAACTCTACAAGAACAAGGCTGGATAAAGACATCTCAAGTAGCCAGAGTCTGTTCTCATCAACTAAGAACTGTTTTGTTATTTTTTATATTACATAAAAAATCGGGTTTTTTGTGCAATCGGTGACTGGTTTTATTTGGGGTTATTTAAGATATGTTAAGATAGACATATTTGTATAGTATTATCCAAAAAAAATTAAACATATATTTTATAATGTTATGTAAATTAAAAAAATGCTTTAACGGGGCGATGTTAGAATTTAGAAATTATTTCGGCAAAATCGATTGTCGGTGAAATTTGTTCCTTAATAGGATATTTGTAAAAAAATGATTTTTTGGTTTAGGTGTAATATATAGGGTGTATATTTTCTAAACTTTAACACGCCCCGTCAGAAAATTCTGGTGCTTCTTTAAGTCTCTGTGGTGCTACAGAATTTTTAATGTTCTTATTTAGGAATGGATTGTTTGTCTCTTTTAAGATTAATTTCGTCTCATGACAACGATGATCACTGCAATATGTATTTTTTCTCTCTGATTTATGCAAAACAAAAAAGGTGTTTATAACTTGTACATATTTATTTAAGATAATCTACTTTAAGTACCTACTACTGAATAATCGAAAATTACATTTCGATTTTGCCAGTACCTAAATAATAATTAATTCCTTTTTTATTAATCTATTATTTTGTTTACATAAAACAGTATTCTATTTACTTATAGCATATAGTAATTTTTTGTGACTGTAGTAGAATTTATAAATATTATTAATTATTATTATGTATGCGATTAAAATAATATGTAGACTTTTGAGAAATTCATGTAGATCTAAATTTTTATTTTTTTATTTTTTAGCATTTTTTTAATTATTATTTTTGTTCTATCTCATCTTCGGGAAAACTAAGGGTTTTCTAATTCTTTTACTTCATGACTTTTCTATTATTGTAGATCAAAGCATATATTTTTCCATCTACAACTTGTTATATAATAATAAATTATACAAATATTTATTATCAGAGTTTCTTTAGAAATATAAAGTTGTGTTTATTTTTATTTTATTCAGTCCCTTTTGTACCTCATGTTTTCTTTTTCATTCATAAAATTAATTGTTATATTATTTTTAGATGTTATCATTGGTAAGTAATTAGTATTATCTATGTCCGGTTTCACTAACATTTCTTTTTAATTTAATCGAACAGTCAAAGAAAATTTAAATTGAATAAATTTCTATTAAATTATTGAATAATTCACAAAATTTATATTTTTTAAATGTTTTGAAGAATTGCTAAGAATTTTTCAATAAATTTCAGATTCATTAAAAAAATTGTTTTTTGATAAATGTTAGTATATTATCCTAAAATTTTCATGTTTTAGAACATTTATAAATTTCGAAATTCAACATTTTTAAATATTTTGATAAAAATATGTATTACGAAAGACTTTCCAAGGATCCTATAAATTTTCTTAATGAAATGAAGTCTCATGAATTCTTACAGAATTTTCATCATTATTGTTTTGAAAAAATGTACATAGTTCTCAATAATCGTATAGGATTTTCAATATTAAATTTTATAACAAAATATTTCAAAAATTCAAATTCTATTTTGCAAAAAAATGCTGTTCTTAGAATTTAGTTTTTTAATAAATTCTATCAATATTTTATTTTATTTTTGCAAGTTCTAGGAAAATTCATTGAAAATTGCAATGAAATTTCTTTTCAGGTTCTCTTGACTGTTTACTCAAAACATCTTCACAGATTTTCTTTACTATTTACATAAAAAATGTCCATTTTTAATAATTTTCGTTACTTTTTTTCAGTATTTTCGAATTTCTTGCCTCTCTTAAATTTTCGCGAGTTTACTTGAATATTCACGAAATTTCTTTAATCCTATTAGATTCACTTGATACTATAATCTATGTTCAATTTTGAATAAATTTCTATGATGTCATTACAGGAATTTTAATTAATTTTCTTCAAAATTTTTCATTTTAATCGACAATCCTACTTTGATTTTCTTCGATTTTTTTTCCGAAATTTTTTACTATGTTAAACCTGTTTCTATATTCCCGTGAATTTGTTTCAGAACTCTTTCTTTTTTTTTGCTAGAATATTCTCCAATCATTCTATATTTCCTTTAAAGTTTTTTCTTTTAAGATTTTATTTGATTTGCTGCAATTTTTGCAGAGTTTATTGTATGTTTGCTAAGTTTTTCCTAACAGACCATATTTTTTCAATTTAATTATGAATGCTCTTATTAGAGTGAGAAATTAGATAAAATGTCAACAAAACACAATGGAAAATAAATCAAATCATTGAAAATTTTTCAAATCAATCAAATTTCTATACTACTTAGATTATTTGCAGACGTTCTATAAAATTTTAATAATAATATTAATATAACGAAAATTCCTTTATCTTAAAAAATAGAAATGCACATTTTTTTAATGACATTGATTAATGAATTAATAACCTTTATTTGAATCTTTCGCCCTTTACATAACACACAAGTTCTATGTCCACGCGTTTCCCATTGAACATAGCACCTATTTGCTTTAAGGTATCGATATATTACAAAAATATACTCTGATATTACACTATTTACAGAACATACAATTTTACATACAATTATTATAAATAACACTTTATCCTTTAAAGAATCTTGATTCCATTTCTTGCATTCCTACCCTCTTCGTCCTTTCAACTTTTACTTTGCCTCCCCATTTCCTTACTGTTTCTCTTCCTCTGTTCTCTCTTTTGCTTCCTCCC
>JARJED010270241.1:0-10204 GCA_030264515.1 Sepedophilus sp. GC000190 | reverse complement strand
ATATTTTTTGTGTTAAGCTTAGATTATAGCTGACGTGTCAGCAGGAGCTAGATAAACTAAGAAAACCACAAAAAAATTGTTCTACTATCTGTGACATATACTATTTTTTCTTCAAATGTATATAGTTAAAGTTGGTACAACTGTCGGACATAACCTATAAATCAATTAATTCAATTCCAATACATCTGTGACATAGACAATGCTGCCCTAAGTGGCATTTTATGTACTAACATTATGTTACTAGTACAATAATATTCATATTATTGTACTAGTAATATAACAACTGCGATTTACATAGGTAGCTCTGTAGCTAAATCCATATTTTAATACATTTCAAAAAACAACATAATTCTAATATATTGAAGCTTACATTTTATTTATGCTGACCAAAATATTAACCCTTTATTATAAATATTAAAATGCATTTCATAATTATTTTGAAACTCACACTATCATAAAGAAAATCATGAAAATTCTCTGTGGAATTTTCAAATATATATATACCGCTGCACCACACCGCCAAAAATAAAACAATGTGCGCTAACCATTTGTGCAGAATTTAAAATAGATCTAATACTTCAACAAAAAAGCCAAATCTCAAATAAATAAACAGTACAAAAAAATCAACACACTACAGCCTGCTACGAGTGAAATATTTTTCTAAATAGTGTATTGTGTGTGTACATGTGTGTGTATTAACAATACCAATTCATGCACCAACTTAAATAATGCTGTATTAAAACTCACAGAAATAATTAAAAATAAATACAATAAATTATAATCTGCTCAGAAAATATAAACATAATATTAAATTGTTTTAATAATTTATATTAATTATTAGTGTTAAATTATTTATAACAAAATTAAAATATCAATTACTATTGTGACTAGAAACAATATAAATTTACAGTTTCCTTCTCTTTATTCTTCCAATTCTAACAATTATTTATAAAGGTCATTAAATTGATAAGAACAACACTAAACTCTCAAGAACTATTAGACTATGAAAGAAATTAATATTTTTGAGTGATAAAAATAGTTCCTATATTATGTTACTAAGAGTAGAACATGATTTTTTGTGTTTAGCTTAGGTTTATAGCCAGCGTTGGCTCTCCACTGGGTAACCCAAAAAAATTCACATGAGTTTTTTTTTATTAAAATAACTTAATAAAATCCACGGTGCTTTTTTTAATTCAGTTAAAAAATATTTCAGATATATATTTCATTCCAATTCAATTAATTCTCATCAAAATTCAATAAATAAAGTAACAATAATACCAAACTTCCCTAAAATGTAATGAAATTCCAAAGCAACTCGATTATGATTTATAAAAATTTCATTCAATTTGATCAAAATTGAATAATTTACAATAAAAAATTAAACAAAAATAAATTTAATTAGATAATTTCAAGGCAAATTCAATAAAATTGGACACATTTATTAAATTTTAACAAAAACTGATGATAGATTAATGAATAATATAGATGCTTATTTTGGAAAAAAAAAAAAGAAAAAATAAAAACAAAATCCATCTATATTTAACGTAATTCATTTTATGTTCTTTACTAAAAAACTTAAAAAAGCCCAGTAATGAAATACAATAAATTACAATGGAATGTTTTTTTTAAGTCGTTTTTTTTAGCCCAGGTGACATAAATAAACGAAATACAAAAAAAATTATCTACTTCATGTAACACATACTATATTTTCTTCAAGCACATCAAAAGATATAACATATTATTTTTATTCAATTCTACGTTGTATGTAGTTGATGCTGGTACAACTATCATACAACTTCAACCATAACCTATAAAACAATTAATACAATTCCAACACAGATGGTGTTGCGCTTAGTGGCAAGATATGTACTAACATTATGTTACTAGTACAATAATGAGCTCATTCTTGTACTAGTAATAGAATGACTTCTACATAAGTGATTGCAAAGCGTAATATGAATATTGTTACTTGAAGAAAAAGTTTATTATTGATTTCTAAAAAAGTACAACCTATCACTTAAACAATATTTTTAATTTCAATCGTTTTTTTTCTAAGCAGATTATAATGTTAATAACACCTTCACATCCACAAAACCAAAAAAAAAAGTTATAAAAAATACCACTCGTGACTTCTTACTAAATACGCACACACCCATGCAGGCTTACCAAGTGGGCACCAAGGCTCGTGCTGTTCAGGTTTATCAGGGTGGGGCAAAGGTAGTACTAACGTAACTTAATAAGTTTCAAATAAAATTCGTGTTAATTAAAAAAAAAAAAAATCCAGGAAAGTCGAATTAAAAATAAAAATTTGGATTGGTAAAACGAACAAAAAAGTTAATAACAAAACAAAAAAATCCAGGGATCATTAGTGAACGTGGGCATACGTAAACGTAAATTAAAAAAAGAGAAAAATAAGTATTATTAGTACAAAATGGCCGACTACATTTAAGCGTGAGTTTTGCACCTCCCGTCTTACCTCCGCTTTCAGTGCTATATACAATATGAATGCGCAAATGGAAGTAGACGGGATGTGCCGTTCATTAAACTAAATTAACATAAATGTTTCAAATAATGATGTATTAATGATGATTTTAAACAGCATTTGCTTATATTTGGAGAGACAGTTAATGTATTATTAATATAATTAACCAGTTCTTAATTATAGAAGTTTTGTGAGGGGATCTGTTGGGGAACATTTTAATCGTTTGTGAGAAACTTTGTTATATAGGGACATTTTTGCGCACTTATATCAAGATAAGTTGTTATTGTTTTATTATTAAAATTATTTTCCCCGTTTGATTAATTATAAATAAATTTGAGATGTACAGTGTGTGAAAATTATCTGTGTGTTTTATAAATATCTGATTCGTTGATTAGATGTGAGAAAATGGAGTGTGACTTACCTCTGCATGGATCGTTCTTCAGGAGGAACTCGTCCAGTGCGATCCAACCGCCACCTACACGGACCATCACAGTACTGCGCAGGATACGAACCAATCGCAATTTCTGGCTATCACCAAACTGGAAAATAAAATATTAGGGTGTAATTATAGTATCTGTATGCTTTATAAAAATGGAAATGGAAAAACTTACCCTATATTTTCCTTCTCCAACTTGGAATACTCTGAATTTCTGCCTACAAGTGCACAGCATGACTAGACGTTTCACTTCATCATGGATCTTCTGTGCATCAGTATCTGGCTTTTTATCCTCCCAATCAGGTCTCAAAGCAGCTATGAATTCTTTCCAATCAATTAAACCGCGGTTGTTCCTATCAAACATATCTGCAACTTCTTTCATCTCTAACCGATTGGTATCAAATTCTGTAAAAAGATTCACCAAATATGTAATAAAACTCTGTGACAAACACAATTTATAATATTAAATAAACATTACTTACTGGTATTAATTATGCCATCAATGAAGTCTCCTCTGGGTATTAAGTTATCATTATTCTTATCCATCTTCCTGAAAAGGTCTGTGAGCCTCGACTTCTTATGGTTCATGAACTTCAAGAACTACAAACCAATACATGTTGCAGAACATTTATACAGACATAAAAAACAATGTTCTTTCTTACCCTCTTTCTCCAATCGTCCCACGAGAAGTTATCAGCCCTTTCCTTTTCTTTGAGGTAAGCTAAGTGGTTGTATAATTCTCTTTGTCTCTCCCATGACAACATCCAAACGTGGCGCCATTTATCGTAAAGTAGTTTAACACGAGGACTCTTGAATTCTGGTTCGGCACTATACGCATTAAAAATTTATATTAAAGTTTGTTTCTCACTTTACACACTTGGGCTAAAGAAATTTTGGTTTGGATTTTCTTTGTATAATCTTTGTTCAGTTAAAAACAATAAAACAAACGAAAAACAAAAAAAAACATGCTAAAATCCTAAACCAATATTTAATTTACTTACATTTCATAATTTTGAATAATAAATTAAAATTAGTATTTCTTCATACTTTGAAATTTTATAATAATTAAAATTGTTACTGCCAATAGTTAATTTATTCATTTTTATTTTAAATTTTAACCTACACAATTTAGAAAGAGCAAATTTAATAATATTTATTTCGAAATAATGTTGTTTACATTAAAAATCAGTGAAATGTTCAGTATTTGTTATTTTGAAAGTTTTTTGCTTAAATTGAAATTCAATGAAATATCACCATTTCTAGGCATGTGTGCGGAAACAACCAATGAAAACAAACTCACTCCGCAAACTAGCCATGAGATGTTATTGATAATGTTGCCAACCTTAAAATGCCATTTTTACAGTTTGGAAACTAACATATGATTGATAGATTGAATATGTATTTAGAATAGATACGTAATACAATTGTCAAATTTTTTCTCATCGAATATTATAAGTTTCCTGAAGTACGCTTCTTTTTGATAACAACTTTAGGTTTACGATATTGAGTTTCAATCAAGCAAAGTGCCTGCAGAAACTTATTTATTTCTTAATTATCAATATCTTTGGAATATTACAGCTGAAAATTTCAATATAGATTTATATAATGAATGCTAAACAAGTGAAGAAATAGAGAATGAGCTAGAAATGGTAGTAACACAAGTTTTGTATGACATTTATGGTTGATAAAATGATATTAGAATTTAAGATTTATGAATAATTTCTTAACAGTCAATATGTCATGTTATGATTACCAATTTATTTATAAATGTTTAGTTTGGCAGTTGACATATAAATTTTGCATTCAACCCTTGGATATGATGATTGTATCCTAAGACAGGTATATCAAACTTGAATAGTGTAAGATCTTAAAAATTATATTCAAAATTAAGAATTATCTTCTGCAACTATATTTTTTACATTAACCAAATTGTATTTGTAAAAAAAAAAACCTAAATAATTACGGTAAGAAATCTTTTAAAAAAATATGCAAATTGAAAAATATCCATTTTACGTTATTCTAAAATATTGTCATAAAATTTAATTTACAAAAACTATTAATTTTTATTTCTAGAAGTTTTAAGTTTGACATGCCTGTTTTAGAGTACTAGATTCATTTATCTGAAATTTAAAACTAAACTATTTATGGCTAACCTGCCAGTTTGGAATCTTGGCCCGTAATGGGGCAATAGTGGATCTGGACTGACTTCCCTGCCTGGGCTGGCACGACTGTTGGGCAAAAAAATACATGCAGCACACACAAAATAAAAATAACATAATATCATAGGACTGTCACCTTTAATTAATAAACAGTTAGTTCCCAAATTATTTCAGTATTATCAACTCTTGGATTTTAATTTAAAAATATTATAATTTAATAAACTACAAGATAATTACTTAATTTTCATATATACAATAACAATTTTTATTCCTGTAACTAATTTCATTGAAAAATTTAAGCATTTGCGTTACACAGTTGGTAATAACTTTTTCTCCAATTTGTTTAACAGCACTGGTAATTAATAAGTATATCTACTTTTTGAGTTGCACTTTGAATATATAAAATAATTCTTAATGAGATTTGAGCATATATAATAATAATAATAATATCAGTCAGAGATGTCAGGTATCTAAGTTTTAGGAAAATGAGTAGATGGTGTAAGATAGAGAAAGATATGTATCCAAACAGTCCTAGGACTGATGACTAAGAGAAGAAGACAATAATATTCTACATCCATGCTCTTGCTTTATCAGTCTTTGAAACTTCAAATTTTGGAGCACTCTCACATTTATAGTGGGTGCCAACTGATCTATCCACTATGAAAGGTTAGTTTTAGCCTCGCTACATGTTGCCAGGTTACAGGAATTATAATTGTTACTGTAGATTTTTTTTTTAATTTATTTTAATATGTAAAATATTGAAATAAGTCATTTCAATTTTTTAACACATTAAATTGTTAGTTTTGATTGATGAAACTTACGTTGAATGTGCTATTCGCTAAATTTAATTTAATAATCTATTTTGGGAACATTAGAAAAAATAAATTGCACAATGTAGTTTTAAAATCATAATTATATTATTAAATAATTGTACCAAGAGTTGTTAAACCTGAATAAAATATACTGTATATAAATTAATTAATAGTTACAATATGTTAAAACCTTATTTAAACTATGTTAATAAAAATCACCTAATATATTAATTGATTCTAGAAAATATACACAAAAAAAACTATGAATTAAACGAAAGTAAAAAAAATAATTAAAAGCATAATGAATATTTATGTTGTGGGTAGTAATGTTAATACGTTAGTATTAGTAATGGGATGATAATAATGAATTGAAATGTTAAAGAGCAACTTGAACAATAAGCAATTCAAGCCTCTTCTAAAGAAACAAATCAAGCAATAAACATTGGCAAAGTTGGTCATTTCTGAAACTTAACATGCAAAATAAAAAAAGATATATAAAAAGACAATGAATCACTTAGTAAAACCATTATTAACAATAATTAAAACATATTATATTATTGAGAAAATTCTACAATTAGATTATAATAAAATAAGATAATTACAACCAAATTTAACAAAAAACAACTACTGCTACTATTATTATATTACCACGATAGTTAGTAGCTGTTGTAATTGTAGAACTTTTCACATAATATAGTATGTGACTTAATTATAGTAAAAAAAGAAACATGTTACGACATATTAAGAAATAAATTGTACATGCAGTTAGCAATAAACAAAAACTGGTAATCTTCAAACCTTCGTTGTCCTGTATAGAGATCTCTGGATCCCTTGAAGCTGTAAACAAGCCAGAAAAAACAAAAAGTCAAGCAAAAGCATAACATAATAAAACAAAACACATATTATTTAGAGTGCACTGTGCTACCAAGGAACGTACCTTTGTTTGCGGCCGAGGTTGCCATAATCTGGTGAAGGTTCACGGATATCATGCTGTGATCCACGACTATGTGAAGGTGAACAAGCACATACATAAATATAATGAATCATTAACACAACATGCAGAAACATATAGAATGGTGTGTATAATGGTGAATGTTGTGTGATGTTGTGACGATAAAAACAAAGAAACAGAAGGAGTGATCTATGATTTATAATGATGCACATAAAATGAAAATTGAATGATAAATTAACTAAATTAAAATTAAGACATAAATTATGAATTAAAACTTCATAGCACATTTATTTTATGTAAAATGTGAAATTTTTATGTTTGTTTGTGCATAGTTAGTTTAATTGACCATATTAGAGTGCTTTAACATAATCTAAATAGGATTTATAGGATTTATGAACCAAGTGTAGTTTCTAGTTATACTTGATTTTTTTTGTTAAAATTTACAACATACTAAAAAAAAAATGAAATTCCTTGTTACAGATTTCATTTTTGTGTAATTTGTGAACACCATGCATACAACCTACATGGTATTTCTAGAGTGTAGTAGTGTAAGAGTGTAATAATTATAACATTGACTTACATAGTAGTTTTGCCCTTCACATATTTCTTGGAGTCCTTAGTAGTCTGCACTACCTTAACCTGTCTAGCTTTGCACACACGATCTACTTCAATTTGGCGTTTTTGTGTATTTTCCATGAACTCTTTATGATCCGCAATAAGTCTTTCCGTAGTCGGGATATCCATAGGCAGTTCTTCCTGTTTAAGAGATAATAATGTGCTCTCTAATCCTAACAACCAAGCAATCAATTCCTCTAAACATTCATCCAAGTCTTTAAGTGACTGCATATGGGACGAAAGTTTATCATAACGCTGCTTTGCCCATTGTGAAACTTCTTCCCATCTCGATTGTATTATGGTAATCCACTGCTTAATAACGTGTACTGCATCAGGATGAGCTTTGGTTAATACTGAATGAGCTAAATCTAGAGTGGAGTCTTTTTCGACTTCTTTTTCGCGTAGTTCATGTCTGAATTTTTCTAAGATTTGGAGTTGTTCGAATGCGGTAGCTTCATCTTCAGGTGTATTACCTATATAGATATAAAATAATAATTGAATTATTCAGAATTTTCCATTTCATTTATGTCATTAAGGTGCAATGATATCCCACTGGTTAACACAAAAAAAAAATGCAAAATAACTTTCAAATGATAAATTCAGAAAAAAAAATATTTTCGAGACAAATTTTATTCCAATTCAATGATTCATTACCAAATAAAACATAAAACAAATTAAATAAACTAAAAAACTGACCTGCAAATCTCAATTTCATCTCTGCATTCGATAACCAATCCAACAACATATGAACTGATTTGTGGAGTCTTTCCGCTTCTCTAAGGGCATCTTCCAATCTAGTACTCTTTCTGTTAGTAAGCCTAGTGACACTTTCCCAAAGTCCGTTGAGTTCCAGGAGCTGGGTTCTGATAGAAGTTGCATCGGTTTGACTAGCCTTTATCTCCAATTCATGACCAGTGCGCATAACGGATTCCATTTGCACATTTCTGGCTTCTAAATCTTGCTCAAACCTTCTATGTTGATCAACTAAACGATGAACAGTATCCAAATCACCATGAAGGGGTTTGTCGTCTGATAACTCCTTCTCAACCTATATAATTTATTCATTACATTTAATGATACAATCAAATTTTTTGTTATAATTTTCTTTTTAAACCTGTGCACAAACCAATGTTTAACATGGTGGTGGAAGAAAAATATGTAACTAACAAAAATTATGATATGTAATACCCTTTGTAATCAGAATTTTTCGGTTTGTTTGAATGTTACAAGGAAATGAAATGTAATTTATGTTCACCTTTAAAATTTTAAGTGAAAGATTAAAATCAATCATATAATATAGAGAAAATGAAATATTATTACTTACTTTTTTGAGCCATTGTAACAAAGCAGCGATGGCTTCTTTGAACTGTCCTGAGTATAACAAAGCTTCCTCCAACTTTCTTTGCCTATCCACACTCTTATTGCACACTGCAGTCCATTTATTTTTTAATTCTACCAACATTTGCTTCAAAGTCGACTCATCATTCTTTGGTGCTTTATCCTTCAAGTTCTTGCCTGTCTTCATTGTGTTATCATATGTACCTTGCTTAGCTGATAGGGCTCTTTGTAAATCTTGGTGTTTGGAAAGACGTGCCTTAATAACCTCTGGATTATTTCCAATGCTATCCTCCATTTCATCTAAGTGAGCCTCGGTTTCATCCAACCAGTTCATCAGATTTGACCAGGCATCATGATATTCTTTAGCCTCTTTGTAGCCAAGATCTAAAGCACGGGTTCTCTCGGCAGATTTTGAAGCAACACGTTCCCATCTATGTTGAACACTGATTAATAAGTTCTTGATTAAAATCACATCCTGCTTCTGACTGAAGTATTTTAAGTGTGTTCCTTTCTTATCTAAATTGAGCATGATTTCACGATGTGCACTGACATCCTTCTGGAATAGTTTATGTTCCTCAATTTGATTTTGTATAGTGTCTAGGACACGAGAGACAGGTTTGAGATTTTGTAGATGTTTCTCTGCATTAGTAAGCCAATCAACGAAAGCTTGTAGTGCTTCATGGAACTCAGTGGCTTCTTTAAGTGCAATTTCTAATTTAATCTTCTTATCATTGGCTCGTGATGTTACAGAATCCCATCGTTGTTTTAGAGTGCGAAGATTGTGTTGGAGGTTGGAAGCAGTATTTGAGCCTCGTCTCAAATATTCTTGGCCTTGTGCTAAAACAGTTTCAACCTTAGGGCGGTTTTCTTCAAGCTCATTGTAAACCTCCATAAAGCGCTCAAGTTGCTCACTAGCTGTTTCTGGTAACCCACCAACTGGTTTACTAGCAGCAATAATGCCATCTACATCACCTAACCAGCTGAGCAAGTCTTGGATCTCTGCATTAAACCTTTGAGCGTCCGTTAAGGCATCCTCAAGTTCACGCTGTCGATCTGCTGCTTTTTGCATCAAAGCTCTCCATTGAGAATTCAATGTATTTAGTTTTTCTTGCGTCACTGAAGCTTCATCTTCACCGCTTTCTATGATTTGACGGCCAGCATCATTTAAGGTGTCAACGCTAGTTTGATGGGCTTGAATATCATTAATAAGCACTTTTAGTTTAGCCAATTCAACTTCCAAAATTTGTGGATCTCCTGCTACAGGTTTTAGTTCATCAAGAGTTCTATCGGTTTTGCCGATCCAAACAAGCAATTCATTGAGAGCATGCTGGAATTGACCCAATCTAAGAAGAGCATTTTCGAGCTGTCGTTGGCGCTCAACAATTCCACGTAGGAGTTCATCCCATCTTC
>JARJED010268744.1:0-11656 GCA_030264515.1 Sepedophilus sp. GC000190 | reverse complement strand
TAATAAAAAAAATATTTTCATAACTTATTCAAATTTTTCAAATGAACACTCAGTAAATTAATCAATCTAGTTTTTTTGTAATATATTCATATTAAACATTACACAGAAAAAACATAGTTTATTGAATATAAGAATGTAATATTTTATTCAATCTACAAATAATTCAGTATTGATCGAGAAAAGTATTTCGAAAGCAAAGTTCTTCTCTTCATTGCAAATTGTTTACCATGCTAAGATAAATTGTAGAAATCAAATAAAAACGTTTTGATTTTATTTATTGTATTAAATTTTCAAAGCAATTTGACAAAATTTGATACAATTTAGAGTAATTTTAATATTTTTTTCTCAGAAAATTTCAGAAAACTTATAACATATTAATTAAATGTTCTATGAATTAATATAAATTTTAATGAACTTTGTTAATAAATTGAATGAATTTATAAGAAATTTCAATTAATTTTGATGAAACTTCATATAATTTTGCAACATTTTAATACACTAAATAAACAACTATAATTTTCGATTATATATTGTATATTTTATTCCTTTATTAATTAATTAACGATTTGTCAGATTATTTAGAATTTTTCATAAGTACAAAAAGGAAAGTTTATACATTTCATAGAACACAAATTTCTTTTCTTTATTTGTTGATATAATAATTGTTGTTTTTCAGTAAGTCTTTGTTATTAATTTATTTTAAATTGTAACGAAAAAACAAAAAAAGACTTTAGTCAATTATATGTGACTGCAGTTCCAGTTTAGTATTAATTTTATTCCTAAATATGATTTTTATATTAATACTTTCTGTTTCTAGGCTGATCGTTATAAGCCAATCGGTGTTGAGCTCTTCAACCGTTTCGGAGAGGAAACCTCTGAGAAGATCCCTGTCAAGGAAATCGCTCTGCCCAACTTGGGTGAGATCCTAGATTTGGGACGTCATGAGAACTTCTCCCTGTTCATTCCCAAGCACCGTAAATTAGCTGGACGCTTGATCGATATTTTCCTGGGCATGCGCAATGTAGATGATCTCCAATCTGTAGCTGTCTATGCTCGTGATCGTGTCAACCCTTACTTATTCAATTACGCTCTGTCTGTTGCCATCTTGCATAGACCAGATACTCAAGACTTGGACTTGCCATCGTTCATCCAGAACTTCCCCGACAAATACATCGATCCTAAAGTATTTGCTAGGGCTAGAGAAGAAGCAAATATTGTTCCAGAAGGATCAAGAGTAAGTCTACTTTTTTTCATATTATGGTGTTGTACCATTTATTTGTAGTTTCAAAAACTCCAGTTTCAAGTTGTTCTAATTTAAATAGACCAATACTATAATGGTTTCAAATTCTACTTCAAACTTATTGGTTTGAAAGAAAAAAATCATTACAGTGTTGTTAAGAATTATTGCAATTATTGGGTTTTGAAAAACTATGAGACGCAAGTAATTTGTAGTATAATAAAATTTGAAATAACAAAAAATTACAAAGTAATAACTCAGAATATTAGTAGTTCAAACTAATCAATAGACAATTAAACTTGGAAATCAATAAATGAAGAGTTTTCTTCCAAAAGTACTGATGTCTAAAATGAAGATAAATCACATTTTGCAGAACTTAGACATAGTGCCTGTTTGGAATAAAATGCGAACTTTTGTATAGTTTCATATATGACTTATTATACTTTTGAAAGGAATAGACTTCATTTGATATTAAGTTTTGAGTGCTATTATACTTGGTGAAGATGCACTTAAGATAGTTTTTAAAAAAACCTTAAATTCTGTTGAAAAGCTAGATGATTTACTCCATAGACTGCAATACCAATAATGGCAATGGGAGACAAAGAACCTTTGTAAACACAAAAAATTCTGCCTCAGAATGTAATACCATTCCCGCCATTCTTACTCTAAATCCTCCAAATGTCTTTAAAATTTAGATGAACTATAAAATGAGAACACACATACATTAATCTGTTTTTTTTTTGGCTATGATGAACTGAACATTAAACTTTTTTGCAGCAACCCATTGAGATCCCTAGAGACTACACTGCATCTGACTTAGAAGAAGAGCATCGTCTAGCCTACTTCAGAGAAGATATTGGTATCAATCTCCATCATTGGCATTGGCATTTGGTGTACCCATTCGAAGCAGCTCTTGCTGTAGTCAACAAGAACAGGAGAGGAGAGCTGTTCTATTACATGCATCAACAAATCATTGCTAGGTATGTATTGCACAAGTTTGCTGAATAACAACATTTTATTTTCAAACCCAAACAACTCATCCTAGATTATACAGAGTATCCTAAAAGTCTCTTATACATTCAGACAATGAACACTGAAAATTGTCTTCATTATTTACTACAAAACATTGTATTTGGCTTCTTAGATCTCAAACAGAAGCAGATTCTGAATCCGGGATTTGGAATCTGCATACAACTAATACATCATTAATTTTGACACTAGGAGACTCAATTATCTTTATATTGTTAAATAAGAGCTTACAACCTTACATGTTCATATTAGGATTTTTTGAAAAAAAAAAACATCCTTGTGAAGAGTGAAATTACTTAGAAAATAGTCAATCAGTTCTGGCATTGCACTACTGTCAAGACATTGTGAAGTAATTCTGCTCATCACAAGGTTGTTTTGCTAAAAATAATTAAATTGTCTCAAGCCAACATTTTGTAATGAAATTACTTGAACCAGTTGGTGCCATGACATATAAGATCTACTTTTATTTGTTTGTATGACCAGTAACAAAATTTGATTCTCCCAAGTAAAGTTTCATAACAATCAATCATAATCTTTGAGCTTAATTTCCTAAATACTGTTTTCAAAAATCTAATTGGAATCAGCATATTACACTTTTCTGTTATTTACAGATACAATATGGAACGTCTCTGCAACAAAATGAAGCGTGTCATCCGCTGGACCGACTGGAAGGCCCCAATTGAAGAAGCCTACTTCCCGAAACTCGACAGTTTGGTGGCTAGCCGTGCTTGGCCATCTCGTGTCGCCAACCAAACTATCAAAAACTTGAACCGTGAAGTTGATCAAATCCAACAAGATGTTGATGATCTTGTTAGATGGAGGGACAGAATCTACTCCGCCATCCATTCCGGCTTTGTAACTGATGAGCGCGGTGGCCAAATCCAGCTCACAGAAAATGAAGGCATCGACATTCTAGGGAACATCATGGAATCCAGTATCCTGTCGCCGAACAGGACTTTCTATGGTGATATGCATAACATGGGTCACGTTTTCATATCTTACATTCATGATCCTGATCATAGACATTTGGTAAGTTGCAACATCAACCAAAAAATTACTTTGAAAGTTGAATTATTTTGGTACTTTCAATAGTATATATTCTGTAGTTATTACTCCATCAAATATAAGGAATTGTTTATGAAGATATATTTTTCTAAATTACTAATTTTCTTTTAAAGGAATCTTTTGGTGTGATGGGTGATTCCGCCACTGCCATGCGTGATCCAATCTTCTACCGCTGGCATGCATACATCGATGATATCTTCCAAGAATACAAAGCAACCTTACCTCGCTATAATGAATCTCAAGTAAGTCAAAATTGCTTTCAAAAACTAATTCACTAGATAACCATAACTTTGATTTTCACAGCTCAATTATCCGGGAGTTACCGTGCAGAGCATCCAAGTAACATCCCGTGGAGGACAACCCAACATCCTAAACACCTTCTGGCAACAATCTGATGTGGATCTATCCAGAGGGATGGACTTCCAGCCCCGTGGCCCAGTGTTTGCCAGGTTCACCCATTTGAACCATCAACCATTCACATACAATGTTACTGTTAACAATCAGGGAAGTGCACGTATGGGTACATGCAGGATCTTCATGGCACCAAAGACTGACGAGCGGGGCAACCCATGGCTGTACAGGGATCAGAAGACTTTGTTTGTTGAATTGGATCGCTTCAGTGTTAATTGTAAGTATTATTTTTATATAAACTAATTTATTTGACAATATTTTTATATTGTACATATTGTCTGATATGTGTGACATCACTTTTGTATGAAATTTAGGCAGAGTTGGTGATTTTGATATTCTGATACGTTTTAGTAATGTAATGTAGTAATACTGAATGAATTTCTTAAGATTTTTCAAATATTTTTGGTAAATTTCAATATTTTTTGAAGAATTTCCTAAAATAATTTCCAGTGAATTTTCATAACTTTCTAAGATTTTTAAAGATTTCTGTGCTAGTTTTTCGTTATTTTAAACTATTTTTGATAAATTTTGATGACTTCAATTAATTTGATTGATTTTGAAGAATGCTGCTTTCATGAATTTCCAATTATTTTCATTGAATTTTGGGAAATTGGTTTAAATTTTCTTTGATTTTTTTAAAATTTTAAATCTGTTGAATTTCATTAAATTTCATGTAATATTTGGTAACATCTAAATTAATTGAAAACCATGGAAATTCAAGAAACCTTCTAATATCATTCAAAATAATTTAATTTTATTTAAAAAAAAATCTCAAAAATTAAGTAAAATCTTTTAAAATTCCTCAAAAATGACTAAAATGTTAGGCGACATTCTGACAATTTTAGGTCACGGTTGGGTATCAAAAACCAATATAGCATGACTACACAATAAATTGTAAAGTAGTCAGGATGTCATTTCAAAATTAAAATAATAGTATATAACAATTTAAATATTTCCTCTAGTGAAACAAGGAATGAACACCATCACTAGGAACTCTAGCCAATCATCGGTCACCATTCCATTCGAGCGTACGTTCCGCAATTTAGACAACAATCGACCGACCGGTGGTGATACTTTAGCCACATTCAACTTCTGCGGCTGTGGATGGCCGGCACATATGTTGATTCCTAAGGGCAGTCCTGAGGGTTATGCAGTACAATTGTTCGTCATGATTTCCAACTATGAAGATGACAGGGTAAGTACTTACTATCAGCTGTAATTTGTAAATTGCCAAAACCATGAAATGCTACAATATTTTAAGCTACAAGCTTTTTTTAAAGAAACACAAGAAATGTTGATATTACTAGGATTTCTCATAAGAGTATATTCATATTGACAAAAATTTTTGCAAATATAATCACTGGTTTTCACTGGTGATATGGTACTTCATTATATCAAGAGACATTTGGATTTTCTGATCAAGAAATGTTGATATTTCTGTGATTCTCACAAGAGCCAAATACATCTTGAAGAGAAATGTTGTAAATAGAATCATTGGTTTTCACTAACGACATGGTACTTCAGTATACCAAGAGATATTTGGATTTTCTGGTGGCCCAAATTGGATAGTGCAACATATTTTTTAAAATGTCTTGATTTCTAAAAATCATAGAAAATATTGCAATTCAATTTTTGTTAGAAAACCATTTCTGGTTAGTGACCATTTAGCTATATGCTAATAAAATTTTGGACCGACATTTCTAAAATTGTATTTAGAATATTATTTGAAAATTTGCCGATACTGATTTCAAAAATGATTTTTTTTAAATTTAATTATTGACTATGTTAGTGGATACTTACTTAGTACAAAATGAATGTTATGACATTGAGGATTACAAAAGACAATAAACTTTAAACAAAAGCTCTGCTTCAAAAACAAAATGCTTGATGTGTGGATTTTACATGCGACATTAAACTATATATATATCAAGTCTGCTTGAGGCTGCCAATTGTACATACACCTATAGCTTCTTCTGAGCAAAATAGCTCAATCAAGCTAACTAATTTTATTTAAAGGTCAACCAAACTGTCGATGGACAATGTAGCGATGCTGAAAGTTACTGCGGCATCAAGGACAAATTATACCCTGACCGTAGATCCATGGGTTATCCGTTTGACCGCATGGCGCGTAGTGGTGTAGACACCTTACAACAGTTCCTCACACCAAACATGCGTGTACAGGATTGCACAATTAGGTTCAATGACCGTGTCGTCCGCCCTGGCCAACGAAACTAATCAACTAATTATGACAATATTTTCTATATGCAATGATTTAGGTTTATGATTTATATAAAACAAAAACAAAAATATACAGATACTTAAGAAAAGATAAATAATGTACTTATTTCCTATTACTACAACTTCTTCTTAATCTCAAAAAATGTCAACAATTAGTTGATGGGATTGCTTCAACAAGAAACCTAACCTACCCAAGATTGTCAGAAAAGTGTTTACAAAAACCCTTAACTCAGAATCAACAGTTTACTATTTCTTCGATATGAAGTAAATTTGATGATTAGATGATAGACGAACTGATCACTTCTCCTTTCATAGTCATCAGTGCTTGGAATGGTTGGATACATATCTCTATCTTTTCGTAATCACAAACAATATTTAGCGCATATGTATGACATGATTTGAAACATAACATTGATAATTTTTTTCATAAAATTGAATGAAAATAATTGAAACTTTCCAAAATCTATCAAATTATTTCAGAATCCTCAAAAAGAGATTAAAAATTATTTATTAAAATTCACTGAAACTCGTTAAAATTTACTGAAAACTCCTCAAAAATGATTATATATAACATCCTTTATTACGGCATTATCACCATTACATCGCATTATACATATTTACACACATTTCAAATTCTTACCCCTACCTACCCCAACCATCCCTTCCTTCTTCATCCCCCCATTTCCCCTTCCCTCTTTTTCTTCTCGTATCCTCTCAATCACCTTTCTCCCCCTTTTATCCTCGTTCATCCATTCCTCTATATTCCTTAACCCTTTCTTCCACTTCTCTTTTACCCTTTTACATTCCTTCTCTCAAAAATGATTAAAAAAATCTTTAAAATTGATTAAAAATTCTCAAAAATCATTGAAATTTGATTCAAATCTTAAAAAAATCATTGAAATTTATTGAAAATCGTTGAAATTTCTATAAAAAATTGAATTCATTGAAAATCATTGAAATTTATTTCAAACAATTGAAATTAATTGAAAATTCATTAAGAAAATTTTAAATAATCCTTGAAAATCATTAAAAATTAAGTGAAAATCGTTTAAATTGACTGAAAAATCCTCAAGATAATTGAAAAAACTTCAAAATTCATTGAAATTCAATAAAAAATGTTCAAAAACCATCTTAAGAAATCCAGAACAATTGAACTTTACTGTGCTGATGAGGATATTCAAATTAAAAACAATCCACAGTTGCGAGAATGATAATATAGTAAGCAGATGTTTAAATTTTGGTTAAAAAAGTAAAACTTACATTTCCCGGAACAACTCCTCGATATCGTTCCTCGGACAGATCTTGTGATAGAGCACATAGAACTTGTCAAAAGTAAAAGCATCCTTGTCCATCACGTCGCTCCTCCCGCTCGGCAACCCCATCTCCGACAAGCACTGATAAACCAGCTTCTCCGTCTTACCGGAAGCAAACGTCCTTGCCACGACCTTGACGGGCACCATCCCCTTCGGATCTACTAGAAAACCCAGCCGCATCCAACTAGAACACGCCAGAATTATAAAGACGCTCCCCCTTCCCACACCCGGCGGAATAAATAAGCGCCTTCAAGCAAAAAAAAAACTACACTAATTCGACACTCACTGTTTCATAAGAATAGTTCGTGGGCAGATATTAACAATTTTATTATTATGCGTGATTTTCCTCAGACCCTCCTGCCATATCTACAGACATGCAAAAGACGCAGAAATAAAAACACAATCATGCAGGCAGAGAAAATAAAATGTTAGTAGAGGGGAGTGTATAATAATTTATTTTATTTGCAAATTTAAGAAACTAGAAAGAGAAAGCGTTTTTTTTTTTTTCTTTTTGCCATGATTATTATACAAAACATGCATATATATTTTTTGTTTTTGGTTTTTTTGGGGTTGCAAGACATCAAACTTACTGCTTCTTCAAACAAGTCATCGGACAGAAGTTATTCGCTTTGACATTATGCGTAATCTTTCTCAAACCGTCCAACCACACCTTTAATATTAATGAACAAAAGTTTAAGTATAAAACTCATATTACATAGTCGGTATGTTGTGATGAATGATGGATGTGGGATGATATATATATATGTAAATTATATATGTATTACACATATATGTAAAAAACAGTGCATGCATGTATCGCTGTTAGGCATGCAGTAAAAAAGAGGGGGAGGAATGGTGGTGATGCATTTTTTTGTTTTGTGATCGGATTTACCTTTGCCGTGGCAGCGTCGGGACATATGATGTGTTGATAGTTGATGTTGATGTAGTCCGTGCCGCTGCATATCGTTAGGGATTTGTCTGCGAAGTTGGGGCCGTGTTTGTTTTCCAGGTTGACGGCCAGCTTTTTGTTGTTGTCATTGGGTACTCCGCCAGCTCTTATATCGCTTACTTGACATAGTTCAATCACATCACCTTCCTAAAAACAAATGCACAATATATATTTACAAGTTTTAATCAAATTATTTTAAAATTAAAAATAAAGAAAATTATAAACCAATTAATTTTAATACAAATTTATAGAAAATATCTAAAACATCTATACCAGGGACGAGAAACCATATTGGTTGTGAATAGAATAGCAGTGTTTCTCAAACATCGACAATAGAATTACAATTAAAATGACATATTGGACAATTGAAATGACATTTTCATCTATCAAAATGACAGTTTCAACATCTGAAACGACATTTTGACTGTTGAACTTACATTTCCAGTAGTTTTGATATTTTTAACAATTAAAATGACATTATTAATAGTTGAAATTACGTTTTCATATTTGAATTAACATTTTTGATAGTCAAGTTGACATTTCTGAAAGTCAAAATTACAGTTTTAACAGCAGAAATTGCCTTTTTCATCAAATAAAATGAGATTTTTGACAGTATAAATCATACTTTCGACAGTCAAAATAAGTTTTATGATCAAAATTTAATTTTTTTCAGTTGAAATCATATTTTCAATAGTTTTGATATCCTTGACAGTCAAAATTACAGTTTTAACAAAATAAATTACATGTCTCATCGAATAAAATTATATTTTTGACAAATATAATTTATAATTATTATAATTTTGATATTCTCGACAAAATGGCGTTTCTGACAATTAAAATTACAGTTTTAACAATAGAAATTCCATTTTTGACAGTCGAAATAACATTTTGTTTTGATATCCTTAACAGTTAAAATGGCACAATAAAAAATTACAGTTTTAACAATATAAATTACATTTTTGACAAATAAAATGACAGTTTTGGCAGTTGTAATAACATTTTCAATAGTTTTGATATTTTTGACACTCAAACTGACTTTTTTATTGTTATAAAGAACATGACAGTTGAAATTAGATTTTTGATAGTCAAAATTATTACATTTCTTACAGTCAAAATGAGTTTTATATCGAAATTGCATTTTTGAAAGATAAAATAACAATTTCAATAATTTTTATATTTTTGACAATCGAAATAACATCTTTGACAGTAGAAATCATATTTTCAACAGGCAAAATGAATTTTATAATCAAAATGACATTTCTGCCAGTTGAAATAACATTTTCAATAGTTCTGATATCCATGACAGTCAAAATTACAGTTTTAACAATATCAATTACATTTCTGACAAATAAAATGACCACTTTTGACAGTTGAAAATTGCATTTTTGATTATTGAAATTATATATTTGTTATGAAAATGACTTTTTTTACAAATAAAATAGTTTAACAATAAAAACTACATTTTCAATAGTTTTGACATTCTTGATAATCAAAATGACATTTTTGACAGTCAAAATTAGTTTTAACAAAAAAAAAGGCATTTTCACCAAATAAAATTACACTTTGATAGTAGAAGTAATATTTTCGACTGTCAAAATGAGTTTTGTAAAACTGACATTTCTGATAGCTGCAATAACATTTTCAATAGTTTTGAATTGAGAGGCAAAATGGCACTTTTGAAAGTTAAAAAATAGAGTTTTGACAAAAGAAATTGCACCTTTCACCAGATAAAATTACATTTATGACAATAGAAATCATATTTTCGACAGTCAAAATGAGTTGTATAATCAAAATAACATTTTTGACAGTTGACATAACATTTTCAGTTGTTTTGATATCCATGACAGTCAAAATTACATTTTTTGACAGTCAAAATTACAGTTTTAACAAAATAAATTATACATGTCACCAAATAAAATTACATTTTTGACAATAGAAATCATTTTATTTAGACTGTCAAAATGACATTTTTGAAAGTCAAAATAGAAATTTTGACAAATAAAATGACAACTATGACAGTTGAAATAACATTTTCAATAGTTCTGATATCCATGATAATCAAAACTACAGTTATAACAATATAAATTACATTTCTGGCAAATAAAATGATTATTTTTGACAGTTGAAAATTGAATTGAAGTGATATTTTTGAGTCAAAATGATTTTTTTTTACAAATAAAATAACATTTCTGATAGTGATATATAAGTAATATTTTCGATATCCAAAATAAGTTTTATAATAAAAAATACATTTCTGTCAGTTGCAATAACATTTTCAATAGTTTTCACATTCTTGATAATTAAAATGACATTTTTGACAGTCTATATGAGTTTTAACAACAAAAAAGCATTTCATCAAATAAAATGACACTTATGATAATAGAAGTAATATTTTCGACAGTCAAAATGAGTTTTATATAAATTACATTTCTGACAGTTGCAATAACATTTTCAATAGTTTTGATATAATTGACAGCCAAAATGGCATTTTTGACAGTTAAAAAAGTATAGTTCAAACAAAAGAAATTGCAATTTTCACCAGATAAAATGACATTTTTGACAGTATAAATCATATTTTCGACAGTGAAAATGAGTTGTGTCATCAAAATAACATTTTCGACAGTTGAAATTACATTTTCAGAAGTTTTAATATCATTAGCAGTCAAAATGAAATTTTTAACAAAATAAATTATACATGTTACCAAATAAAATTACATTTTTGACAGTCAAAATAGAAATTACATTTTTGAAGAATAAAATGACAACTTTGACAGTTGTAATAATGTAGAAATCACATTATCGACGCTAAAAATGAGTTTTAAAATCAAAACTACATTTTTGACAGGCAAAATTAGAGTTTTAAGAATAGAAATTATATTTTTAACAAATAAAATGAGTTTTTAATAGTTGAAATACCAATTTCAATAAATATCAATTCTTTGACAATCAAAATGACGTTTTTTATAATCAAACATTTTTGACATTAATAGTTTTACAGAAAACAATGCATTTTTCACCAAATAAAATTACATTTTAGACAGTAGAATAATATTTTCAAAATGTGTTTTATAATCAAAATGACATTTTTGGCAATTGAAATAACATTTTCAATAATTTTGTTATCTTTGATAGTCAAAATGACATTTTTGACAATCAAAATTATAGTTTCGACAAAAGAAATTACATTTTCACCAAATGGTATTTTTGACAGTTAAAAAAGTATAATTTAAACAAAAGAAATTGCAATTTTCACCGGATAAAATGACATTTTTGACAGTAGAAATCATATTTTGACAGTGAAAATGAGTTGTATAATCAAAATAACATTTTCGACAGTTGAAATTACATTTTCAGAAGTTTTAATATCATTAGCAGTCAAACTGAAATTTTTTTGAGAGTCGAAAAGGCATTTTT
>JARJED010268218.1:0-10373 GCA_030264515.1 Sepedophilus sp. GC000190 | reverse complement strand
CCGGGAAACAGGAGAAGGATTGGAAGACCTAGAAAAACATGGATGGAGGAGGTAGAAGAGGACATAAGGAGAGCAGAAATCGAAGAGTGGAAGGAAAACACAGAGAACAGAGAGGAGTGGAAGGAAATAGTGAAGAAAATAAACAAATAGAAAAGGGAACTAATCCAACCAAAAAACAGGATTTGTAAACCTCAGAAAGGAGGTGGCGAAACTCAGGAAAAGAGTAAAAAACGCCAACATACATACATATCGTAACGTCTCATATTACGATACGGGACGGAAGATTTGTCAAACGAGACCAATGGTCGAGTTTGATAAACCGTCGAGTATATTATTATAATGTGACGATATATGTAATAGATATATTATGATATATAATGCTTAGTATATTTCGTAATTAATTAACGAATGAAACGTAATTTTTTAAAGCATTTAAATCTAGAATTGTTATGATGAAATTTTGCTGCACTTGTTATATTTTTCATTTTAACACGCGTGTCAATGTCATAGGTTATATTGCATATTATAACTTGATTATAGATAAAATATTATTAGCATTTAGTGGTTTACTTTTAATTTCAATAAATTTGATAAAAAATCAATTATTTTCTACGAAAGTCAATAAAATCGTACAAACAATGATTTGTGTAAAATTTGATAAAAAAAAGTGTAAAATCGAATGAAATCTTATTAACCGAATTAAATTTATTCAAAATGAAACAATTTACTATAAAATACATATCTACTTCACCAATATTCAATGATTTCGAAGTAAATTCAATGAAATTTCATCAATATTCAGTTTCTCATTAAATACATTAAAATTTCAGAAAATAAAAACAATTTCAATTAAGATTAATAAATATTTTTTGTCAAATTTGATCAAAAACATTAATGATTTACTAAAAAAATCAATGAAATTTCACAAAATGTAATTCACTCTTAACAAATTTCAACAGAATTTATAATTTATTAATTTTTTAGATATTTGAGTAGATAAATAATGAGAGTACGAAGGCTCCCCCCACCACTTTTCAAGGTCGACGTCAAGTTGTGGTGCACATCAAGGTAGAGGGTAGAGGTCATTTGAATGTCATCCAGATAGAGGTACATATGACCTCTAAGTGACCTGGACCTCTAAGTCACCTTGATGTCCACTACACTTATGCCCTTGACCTTGATATCGACCTTGAAAAGTGGTGGGGGAGCCTTTGAACTCTCATCCTTTATCTACTTATTTGGATTTCACATTGGATAACATTTTATTTAAATGATTACTGTATTGTTCAAGACAATTTAATTAAAATTCCAATTATTTCTTGGAACATCCAATATGATTTCAAAAAATTCAATTATTTTTCATAATACTCAAATTTAATGAAACAATTTCACAAAAAATGTAAATCCGTGTTTATCCAATTTCAATTTATGGTAAATTTAATGAAATTTTGCAGAAAAAAGTGATATACAAGAATCAATAATTAAAAAAAACACTTATTTATTGTCAAATTCAAGGATTTCCAAGGAAACCAATGAAATTTCACAAAAAAAAATTGACAACATTAATCAAAATTGACTATTATCTTTAATAAAATACAAAAGAACTATAATTTTATCAAAAATTCTTTGTTTCCTAAAATTCCAATAAATTTGTTTAAAACGTGTAATTCTTTAAATTTAATTAAAATTAATGGAATTTAAATTCACTAAACAGAAATTTGTATAAGTAATTTAATTAAATGTATCAAATTTCGTTCAAATATTATTGAATTTCTGCATAATTTTATTGGTTTTGATCAAAGCTTATAGAGTTTTTCTTTCATATATTTCATGGAATTTTAGTAAAGTTTATTTGTTATTTAATTTATTACTAATTCATCCAAATTTTTACAAACTTTTTGATCGTAATCGAAATACATACATCGATTTTTTTTATATAAAGAAATCAATTTAAAAATATCATTAGTTTTCTTTAAATTTCATTGAATACTATCAAAATTTATCGAATTGTCCAGGATTTTGATTGAATTTCATCAACTATACATTGATCTTAATTTTATTTGGATGAAAATCATAGATTTTACTTTTAAATTATATTTAATGTTTGTAAAATTGCATTGATTTAAATTGAAAACAATACAATTTAAATTAAATTTGATCGAAATTCATCAAATTCCACTCGATATTTTATTTATGTGATTCATTGTTTTGTAATCTAATAAAATTTTATCGAGAGAGAAATATATTTATTTGGTATTACCAAAAGACCTATCTACATTATATCTTTCCGCCCAGTTTTATCGATTTTTCTTTAAATTCCATTTAATTTTGTTAAAATTTCAGTGAATTGCCATACAGCTGAATTGAATTTAATCTGATTACATGAAGTTTTTATTAAATTGTGTCATATTCGCGATAGTAGCTCAGGTTTACATTCAAACTCAATGAGTTTTTAAAATAGAAGTAATGTTTGTGATTCACAAAATTAAGAAACTAGTTTAGTGTTACTTGCAGTCTTAATTTTTTTAGTAATATATGGAACATATTTTGTTTTTATTAAATCGCAAGGAAATTGTCGAAATTTCACTACACATCTAAAATGGTTTCATTCAAACAGTTTCACAGCATTCTAATTATCGATATTTTTATTTCTTACACGACCATTACTTTTTCGTTATTTTGGAAATTGCCTGCTTTAAACAGAACAGTTTTAACTTGTCTATAAGTTCGGAAAATAAGGTTTTGCACTTACGAGTGAGAACTTACTGGACGAGGCTGCGAAGAAGCCGCGTCATGAATTTCGAAACGAGTACTGTGAAAATCGTTTGCCGGACGTATATCGTACAACGTTTTATTTCATCCTGTGAACAATTTTGTTTAAAAAAACTGGAATTATTTTTTAAGTGGCACAAAAATCATTAAGTTTGACAATCATAATTTTGTTAGTAACGGTTTCCAGTAAATGTTTAATTGGTTGATATTTGAATTGTAGTCCGGTAAAGTATGTTAATATTGTAAAGTTTCATTTTCCGGACTGAAATGAGTCCGGGAAATCAAAGAATGTGATACAGGATGAAATAAATACGATTTTTTAAATTATTTTCTGCAGTATATTAACAGTAAGTCGATATACTGCAACAATCTTGTGATAAAATTTAATATCTTAAATTACTGCGAAATAAATATATAGAAAGGAAAATAAACAGAAATTTTCAGTCGATTAATTTCGTGTTGCACTATTTTCCAGTCTGCGAGATAATAGATAAGGTTGTATTATCTCGACCTCTATTATATTTTTCAGTTCATATCGCGGATTATAAACGTAGAGAATGTAAATCGATAATCCAATAAATTTCTTAATAGAGCAAACGAAAATTGCTCAAGGGAGAAGGAAAGAAGCATAGTTTCGTGCTGATATACGTTCGATTATATTACGTAATACCATTTGCTTTATATAGCAAAGTGCACGAGTATATTATATAATATAAAATATGTAGCGCATACTTCATCATTGGTATAATTTGAGTTCATGATTAATTAAATATAAAAGAAAAAATACTGTCACAGCATTTCAAATTATCATCATCATAGGCGTTTCGCTATTATTTTCTAATTAAAGGAAACTGCAGCTCGTCAGTGATGCTTGTGTGCTTTGCCGTGGAAGAATTTTTATATGGGCATAGAAATAATGACATAATTTAAATGTAAACATTTTTTTAGTATTTAATGAGTGTGCGACCTTTTATGTTACTGCAATTTTTTGCCGAGCATGTTTAAATTTTATGGAAATGCGATATCAAACGACGCAATTAAAACGCATTTTTTGCGTATATGGATTACTGCAATGCAAATTTATTGCTCAGTATGCTTCTATTTGATGGCCAGTTCACATCGAATGGCACACAGTCTCGTGTGATTTATGGTTTGCTTCGCACATTATTCGGACGTTATTAATTGTTATGTGCCAGCCTGTTAATTAGAGTTATTAGTTCACTGCAATTTGCAATATGTGTCTTGTAGTTTAGGGTAAGCTTTTCTTTATAGTAATTGTTTTACTAAATAGTTATGTGTATTTTCATTGCAAAAAAATGGTTCAAAGTTCCAAAGTTATGTATGCCTTGTTCATTTGCACCATTGGTTTCTATTATTTGTTTCTCGAAGTCATTATTGGTAAAAATAAATGTGTACTATTTCTTGCCTTAAACAAACAATGTTTCGCATGTTGGTTAGGCTAAGCTTTTCACACGACTTCGTACGTGTAAACATAATATATCTTTTTCTGGTAGTGTGGAAAGCTTATCTTGATATAAAGAGACGCATATAAAGTTTATTTCTTTGACATACAGATGCGACTCACTTTTAATAGGAAAATTGTATTTTCTTAGGTTCTATTTGAGAATCCTTCATCTGAACTCTCATATAGAACCTAAGAAAATACAATTTTCCCATTAAAAGGAAATCACATCTGTATGTCAAAGAAATAAACTTTATATGTAATATGTAAAAAGTAATTGTGGAAGCAATCATTTTCACATGCCAATGCGGAAGAATGGTTCTGTCCTTGTAATGTCAACTTAGCTCAAACGGTTATATAGAAGCTCATCATCTTCACCTAGGTACCTTAAATATGAGTATCAAATATTATTGAATTCGGATAAGGGGTTTTAGTGTTGCGGCAATATAAACAGACAGGCAGCCAGAAATAACGGATTTATAAAGATCTTCAATTATGCCTTGCCAACATTAATAATGCTTAAAAAATAAAAAATATTCCGAAAAAAAAAATAAGTTACACGATGACCTACCTTTACATATTTATTATTAGTAGGTATAGATAATAGTTATTGATATAGAATTAAAATTATGGTTATTCATAGACATAATGTTTACAATTTTGTGATTTCAATCAAAAATAGGAGATAATTAAAACTCAATTTATAATACTAATGCGAGTGCAGTTTTGTGTTTGTGTGTATGGAACGATATATTATTACTGCATTCAAATTGCTTTCGTTATCTATAAATGATATCAGCTGATGACGCAAATATGGGTAATTGAAATTGTAGTTTTTGGTTTTATCTGATCCACACAATCTAATAATAGTGCGGCTAGTTTAGAGATAAGCAGCAAATATAATAGATAAATTATGGCATTACTACATAAATCTGCTATGTTTATAGAATTGCATTTGATGTACAGAAAAAAATTAGAGAGAGAGAACAAAATATTTATTGCATAAATACAAAGGGCTATCGACCTGTTAGGTCCTTCCATCCGTGGTAGGTTCTACATTTTCTGTATCGTACATAATATATAGTAACACATATAAAGATATTTTTTAGTACAATTTTAAGAATAATAATTTAAAAAAAGCCAACAAAAATAGTTCCATTCTGCAGCATGATGTAGAGAAAAGGGTTAGGTGGGATGAGGGGGATGTCTTTCTTTTTAATACTTTGTCATTGTATCCTGTCTCTGTCATAGTAGTATTCGTATAATGTATTGTCTGGATATTAGAAAATTAGATAAGAAATAAAACTAAAACTCTTGGTAATGTTTTACATAAATTTATTTATTACTGATGATCGTTTCGGCTGTTAGACCATTTTCGAAAATGCTCTAACAGCCGAAACGATCGTCAGTAATAGATAAATGTATGTAAAACATTATCAAGAGTCTAAGTTTTATTTCTTTTCTAATAAAAAAATAAGAGATTTTAAGAAATAGGGGAAAATCGTATGACACAAAAACTGGAAAAAATATTCCAGCCAAAGTGTTTTCATCCGCATTTCGACTTGTGAATGTCGCAAAACATGAAAGGCCAAAATAAACACAGACGATTTATTTTCATTCATTAAAACGTTTTGAAAATTAGTAGATTTTAACAAAAAAATAAAAGCATTATTTTCTATTCTGATAGTTGTAAGGGCAAAAGAGGAATATTAAAATGTCCCTTACTTTATTAAAAACTTGAGATGAACGTAGAAACGATTGATTTCAAATTTCTGGTGTCTGGTCACTCGTTTTTGCCCAAATGCTTCAGAGTTTGGAGTCATAGAATCATCAAGCAAGGAACACCAGAATATCTTTGTTCCAAAAGATTGGTATCACATTGTTAGAAATGCAAACAGGAAAATAGTGTAAGTAACAGAAAAAAAAATACACTGATAATAATCCTTTTAGTTAGCTAAGAATGGAGAAATGAGAATGGTTGAAAAAAAGGTTAAAATAATATTTAGATAAAGATTAAGCGATATAATGCCCTGAAGTAGATATTAAAAAAAAAACGGTACTGTAGGGAAGCAACTTATTATTTTTGAGACACGTTCAACAAGAATGAATGCCTTTACACTACGAAACATCCTGTGAGTAATGAGGTCCTGGAAGCTAGCCCCTCAAGTATGCCAAAAGTGAAAACCAGATATGCCAGAATTATGTGCTTTTTATGTGCAATTTATGTGCCAAACTCAAAAATTTTGTGTTCCAATACATAGCACATGAAAAGCACATAATTCTAGCATATTTGGTTTTTACTTTTGGCATACTTGAGGGGCTAGCTTCCAGGACCTTGAGTTGTGCAAAAAAACGACATGGCTGATCTACCTTACATTTCTCATGTACTTCACAATTTCTTTAAAAACTTGCCACTTGCTAGTTCTACCAGAGCTGCACAATCGACTAAATTTGAGGATGATGAAATAGTTTACGATGACTAACAAAGCCATTAGCTTATTCTCTATTGGTGTTATGAGATGTATTTTATGAGCTATTGAACTTATAAAAAAATGTTTATTGTAACGTTGTAGTTAAATTTTCGGAAAATTAGAAAAACATTCACTCGAAAAGTGAACCAGGATTGCCCAAAAATATTCCAGGATTACTAAAAAAAAAATTAAACCTCCAAATATAATAAAAATATCTCACTTATAACCCAAATATGCCTAGACGTAAACCAGGAGGTATTCGCCTGCTTTATTGATTACAATAAAGCATTTGATAAAGTCAAACACGACCAACACAACTATCCCACACACAAAACCAAAAATAAATTTAATTCAAATTAATTATCTGCAAAAAACTTATTGATATTTATTTTATATTTTCAAGAAGTTATACGAAATATCTTCAAGATGTTTTAAATCAAAATAGGATTAATAAGTATATAAAATAAATAAAGTAGTAGTAGTAGTATGTAGTATTTAAATTAATAATTTCCACCTTTACATTTTTTATTTAAATACACGTTGTGTTTATTTCCTTGTTTCTTAATTTTTATTTGGTGGGAACATACAAGCATTTTTGTTCATTATTCTAACAGTAAAAAAAATGCAATAATTAAAACGAATTAAATTTAAATACAATTCATTGTTTGAAAAATAGGAAGTTAAGTCATAGCGAAAATGATTAATATGGTAATAACCGGCCATCGATTTATTGATGGCCGTCGTTAATGGTGTTAGCAGAAGAAAGCAGTAGATCACAAACTAAATCAGACCATAAATCTGTCCGAGGTCCCAGAATCGTATTTTTACTTCTTCGTGGCGTGTACTAGGAATTTGTTCCTTTTCATGCTTTCACAACATACCGTACGGTTATTTTGATTCTGTCGATAAAAGTTTTCATTAAATTTGGATAAATCTTATAAAAACTTAATGTCAAATTTATTGCAGAGTAAACAATTTATTTATAAAGAGATACTAAAACGTAACCGTAAAATACCGTGGCTGTCTAGCAGTAGCGCATTCAGGTGTCATTGTTAAAGACGTAAAAAAGGAGCTTCGTGTGCTATTTTTAGTATGTCTTTAAACATAACAAAACAAAGGAGAATTTAATGAATCTTGATATAAACCGAATTTAAAACAAAATTACTTTGATACTAAAAAAATATTATTGTTGAAAAATTAGAAAAGCTAACTAGGTACATATAGTTTTCCTTTCTTTTGATATGTATGTTGCAATTTCGCATAATTAAAAACACACGATTTCATGATCACTACCTATATGCGTGCTAGAATCAAACAATGAGTTATAGTTAATGAAAGTAGAAATCATTAATGTAAAATTAACACTTTGCAACACTGAATAGAATTATCCAGACATATAGATTACTTATTTTTAAAGTATCACATCCGCGCAGATAACGTTATCGGACAATGAATATAAAAATATAATTAGAAAAATAACTTGAACGTTCCAAATAAATAATTATTTAATCATAACATCCGTCATAATTTTGACGAAATTTGCTAGGTGTGTACGTGCATATTTATTTACTAAAACAATTTCATTGTAAAAATGTTCGCCCGCACATTCAAAATACGGAGAAATATTTACGTCAGGAACAAACACAGTGAAAATACCCACGAAATACATTTTGTATCTAAAGTAAATATTTACGCCTTTTATCATACGATTTGATTTAGCAATTGCGCCCAGTTTTAAAACAACATAATTTAAAATGTAACAAAGCACAAAACGCGAGCGCACGCAAAGTTGAAATAGAAAACGTTAATAGACGCCGAAGGTTGAGGAAAACGACTACACACACACATGTTAATACGAAAATATTTTCTATCACAAAAAAGATTTACATGCCTGTTTATCGTTTCGGAGCAGTGGATACTATTGATAAGTAAACAAGTAATCACAATATTTGTAACTTACTATCGTGACGTTGAATTGTGCACACGATCAGTGAACTCACCTGTAACAAGAGAGAGGAAAATTAATCAGGTGATGATTTCATTAAAAAAAAAGTTTCTACTTATTATAATTGATAATTTTTTTTAGTTCGCGCCAGCACAAAGAAAACCGTTTTGTTTTCACGTAAACACAAATGAAAAGGTGCAGATTATAAAAATAATACCTTGCGAAATGGTAAATATTTACAGAGAGAACAACGAGTGGCGTTCGAAAACAAAGATAAAATGTGTAGGTACAATAAAATCTGTGAGATTATAACGGATATGAGTTAATTTTTGTGTTGGTTTTTAAACAATAACGTGATAATACTTTATTATTATTATTATTAAGTTTGTCCATGAAAAATAAAACAATAATTTACAACTATGTCGAATTTTTTTTAATTCATTGCATATATTTTAATCGAATTAACACCGACGATATTAATAAAGATAATACAATTTGTTTTCATCAATAAAAATAATAAAAAATAATAGTTATTTACGTTATAAGTTCGGAAAATGAGATTTTTACAGTTACAAGTGAGTAGTTCTGGACGAGGCGACGAAGCCGAGTCAAGAATTTCGAAACGAGTTCTGTGGAAAATCATTTGCCGGACGTATATCTTACAAGGTTTTATTTAATCCTGTAAGCAATTTCGTTTGAAAAAAAAAATGGAATTATTTTTTAAATATGTCACAAAAATCATTAAGTCTGTCAAACATAATTTTGTTAGTAACAGTTTCCAGAAATTGTTTAATTGGTAGAGTAAAGCATATTAATACTGTAAAGTTTCATTTTCCGGACTGAAATGAGTCCGGAAAATGAAAGAATGTGATACAGGATGAAATAAAATGTGTTTGTAATATTAATAATTACGACTGGATTTTTAATAAATATCATTCAATTTGTAATGCAAATTATTAAATATGGGTATACAGAAAAAACACTAGAGTGTCCTCTTCGTAGGTTGAACCAACACTCTAGTATTTTTTCTGTATATCTAATAGTTCTTCGTAACAGCTCCACCACCACAGTAATGGGTACTTGCATTTAATAATGCAAAATTGCGACTGCGAGGACCTGTACATCATCGAATCTGCAGTCGAAATTTTGCACACTTAAATGTCATTATGGACTATTGAAAGCGAAAGTATTTTTTAATTAACTAAAAATTAAATTAATTTCAATTAAAATTAAAGAGAAATTTGATAAAATTTTATTTCTAAATATTTTTTTAATTAAATTTTTAATTTCAATAAAATTTCGTAGTATTTTGTGGTTGTAATTATTCTATTGCTACTTTAGTCCGTAAAAAAGTAATCAACATATTACAACTTTAAAGTAAAAATATAAAACTTGTATAAAAAAATTCCTAACATTTTTTTTCTTGTCAATTTTCGATTTTTAAATAAAATTTTATAAAATGTAATAACATCCTATAAGAAATGGAATAATTGAAAATCATAAACGGGCGCTAAACTGATAACCGCAATGAAACAAAACGGGCAGGGGTGGTGGGTGGGCAACTCAAAGCCCCTACCAACATACATTTAATTAAACAATACCTCCATTACGATTTTAATTGCTGGTTAAGCTTTGATTCGTAATGCAATATTGTTAACGTTATTTAGAAATTGGTAACATCCAGTAGAAGATGAAAGCCCGATAGTAACGGTTAAATTTTGGG
>JARJED010267068.1:0-15173 GCA_030264515.1 Sepedophilus sp. GC000190 | reverse complement strand
GACTAATCACGTTTTAAAATCCATTATAACAATAATAAGAAGCTCCAATGACGTAATGTCGTAGCTTCTTGTAATCATTTCAATCCAAATCAAATAACCTGTGTTAATACTGCCAGGCATTACGCATTTTTGCAAAAACTAAGGGTTAGTAATTAATTCATTTATTGGTAAAATAATAAATAAGGATGAAGTAATAAAAGCTTTCAAGCGCTTAAAAAGGGTAAAACCGCGGCTATAGATGGGGTCGCAGGTGAAATGCTAAAACATGGAGGTATGCTACTTGTTAAGAGTTTGTGTGTAATATTTAATTTATGTGTTAGGAAAGTAAATGTACCAGATGAATGGAAGAATGCGATCATTGTTCCCTTGGACAAAGGCAAAGACAGCAAAAGCGTCTGTATGTATGCATTACCGTGGTATCAGCTTGTTTACTATTCCAGGAACAGTAGTGAACGAAAAATGGCAAAAAAAAATTGAGGTGTACAATGTGAATTTATTCCTGGTAGGGATAGCAAGGGTCAGATATTTGCATTCCAATAGGCGATTGAAAAATGTATGGTCGTGAATAAGAAAGAGCTTTGTGCATTTGCAATGGGGTGTCTTAAGAGAATATGGTGTGGAGTATTGGTTAGTGAAAACCATCATTGCTATCTAAGATGGTATTGAAGTATATGTGAGAGTGGATGCTAATGTATGATAGGAGTTCAACATGAGCAGGTTGTCAGGCAAGGGTGTGCGATGTTTCCATAGTATATTTATGGATAAATATGTAAGGATTTCGCCATAAATTAAACATATTGAATATAGCGGTAAATGCTATGGATCTTCGTATAAATCCAGCAAAAATCAAACAGATGGTGTTTGATAAGAATGAGTCAGGTGATGACTGTACAATCAGGTTAAATGGAGAACCATTAGAACAAGTGAATGATTTTGTATATTTGGGAAGAATGTTTTGTAATGACAGAATGGATAATGAAATTGAGATACGAGTGAACGAAGTAGTGTCAAAGGATGCAGAGAAGGTTGTGTATAAAAGTGTGATGATACCAAACTCAACTGTGGAGCAAAGATAAAAATGAAAAGTTTTAAGAATAAGAGAGCTTGCCTGACTGGATCTATGGACTTGTAAATGTATAAATATATGAATGACTATCGCACAGGTTTGCCTACCCCTGCAGTAAGTCAGCAACAATATTTGTACTGATCATGTATCATTTTCTTTAAATAATTTAGACTTCTAAATATTAATTGTTTTATGATGTGTATGCGTTTTTCAACAAACGACAACAGTGAATAGAACTGCTTTATAATTTATGTCTATAGTAAGAATAAATTTGATTTTATTTAATTAATTTTATTTCTGAATAAAACAGAAATGAGTTTCAGTGTTAGCATAAATTAAATAAAACAAATGTTTATAAGTTGATCATTTGACAAATTTTAATTTCCAACAGCACAACTCACACGTTGCATGCGCCACATCTTGATGCGAAGATAAATTAATGCATTAAAAAATAGAACAAGCTAGGTATTATTAGTACTTTACATATTCATTATAAAACGCGATCTAAACAGGTGATAAAAAAGCACAATTTTCTACATAACCTACCAAAATAAAAAACTAATTGCAAAAACGTTGACCAAACGAAAAACGGAATATAATGATCGGGCAGGTGGAACAGTTTAATAGTAATTTTTGCGTCGCGTTCACGCACAGAACTGGACTCGCGCGTCCAATTATGGGCGACCATTTTGTGATTACTTCGAAATCTCGCATGTCCGGCACTGCAGGGTGGTTGTTAAAGTCTCGTTTACTCTGCGTGCCTCGCGCGACTCGCCATATTAATGTACCCAGATTATGCTAATTCCGCATATACATAAACATCTACTTAATGTAGATCGCCGTTGAAAAATTACACGCCATCGACTTCTCGGGCGCGCGGACCGAATAACAAGAAAAAGTGGTAAGAGGATGAGCGGGCGAGAAAGATATCTGGTCGAATGTTTTCGAAATAACTCCCGCATTGTCTACATTGGGACGTAGAATCTGAAATTTCGGATTTCTTTTTCGGGCGCATTAATTTGTGCTGGCAGGGCAATTTTTCAAATGTGGAAGATTCACACATGATTGTCTTTGCAGTATCTACCGAAACTTGTAACTGATTGATTTAAAATGTGTATGTGGATCTGGGTGATCCGCATTTTTCAGTAATGAATACTGGGTTTTTTATATTATTTGGAATTTGATGAACACAAAATTCTGTAGACTATACTAACATCATATGTATAAACATGCTAAAATACTGAACTAATCTTTATATCTATCAAAACAAGCGTTACTTTATTGACGAGGTCCATGCCATACATATTGGAAAAATATACTGCGTGCTACCGCTAAACCGTATAATCCGTTATTTTAGAAAATAATTAGTAATTTCATAAAATACATGTTAGAAATAATATAATATGAAACAATTCGCCATTCAATATATTATTTCGCATTTTTCACAGAATAGCGGCTGCAATCTGTGTAGCGAAATATTTCACATCAACCATTTACTATGTAAAATGTGGACTATGTAAAAATAAAAAAAATGAGCAAATTACAGTGTAATTTTTATCAATAAATTTTTTTATACTTAAATTTATTTATTACATTTAAGAAGATGTGCAATCTAATATTCCTAGGTCTGTTTCTGAAGAACCTTAACATAATAATTGAAATTGCGTTAGTTTGCGCATCTTATTATAGTAAGCAAGCAGCTTGGCGCGGGTTGGTGTGTGAGAACGATTCCAAATCTGAATCGCCACATAGTTACCACTGCCCGTTGCTCATCTTTATATTCAGTCTTCATTCGCCGATGAACTTCCAAAAAGCCATGCGGGATAAATTCTAAAATTCTCTAGATTATCTACACCACGACATCCCACCCATACCCAAAGATTATAAAAAATTCGGCAGTTCAAAAAGCTTTCAAGGCAAGCATACTAAAACTTCCTGGGAGACTTTCAAAAAACAGTTAACCCCGGTCGAGACTTCTGGAAACACTAAGAACTGGGTTCTTATTCGCTCATTATTAGCTTAAAAGAGACATCTCCTCCATCATATCATTGTCTACCAATATGGGTAATTATTTCAAACATCTCTCCATAATAGTGTGATGATCGCGGAGTGTTCCGCAATCACACCACATCAAAAATAGTGTAACCATGGTTTAGGATAAACACAGTCCTCGTGAGATCCGGATCCGCCGCGGCTTGGCGTCGTTCCTGTCAGTTATTTATATTATAATAAAGTTATAGTTAAAGTTGATCTTGTGTTTATTTGCATAATGGCCTTTAGGATCATTCGCAAGACCATCGATCTTGGACTTAAAAAATCGTTCATTTGGAACTTCACCAAGGCCCACATAAACTATTCTTCATCGGGCCCGACTTCCTCAATGAATTCAAATTATTGGTCGATATTCATAACAAGCGTTTAGTAGATTCACAAACTCGAAACAACTCTTCAACATCTTCATCCCATACAATCCAAACCCCGCCCCTTGCCTCCGTTCATTTACTACAAGATCCAGCAACTTGCCCTTTTCAAAAACTTTTCCTCCAATTTCCTGCTACCACTGAACGAAGACTTGATGCGGATTCATGCGAGATTCAAGCCACCGGACCTCGACTGGACTAAGGTAGACCCGACTCTTCTAGACTACATGCAAATGTTAGAAAACGCAATTGTAAACCTGTACAGCAATGTGTCAGAATTGATAAGTAAATTAAGTGTCACTGAAATTGGATCTGACAAGGAAGATAGTGTCTGCTCGGCGAGGCAGCGCACTCCGCTTCCTGTGCCAACAAATTCTCCGATGGATGAGGATGTTAATGACCGTGATTTCAAGACCGTTTCATTCAAGAGGATGAAGAAGTCAACTCCTGCGACAAAAACCAATGATAATGATGGGGATACAACTTGTTTCCTCCATCAACTTTAACTTTAACGTATTGAGGTATGAAGAAAATACAGAAGGAATAATAATCCCAATAATTGAAGAAGATCCCTTCAAAGCGGACCCTGATATAAGTGAGGAGGCTTCTTGTTCTCAAACCTCGACCACTGAGGCTTTACCACCTCAGGTTTCTTCCTCCTCTGCCAACAAAAGTAAGGTAAGGCGGCCTCCGCCAATTGTTCTGGGGAAAAAACACAAATTTAAGTTGGTGAGGAAAGCTTTAATTGAAAAGAGGATTAGAGTAATTCAATACACAAATTTCGAGAGGGTATAATAATTTTCACCGAATTCAGCGATGATTATCGCCATACGGTGAAAATCGTGGAGGAAATGAAAGCCCGTAAATTCTTCTTCAAATTGGAAGAAGAAAAATATCTAAAAGTTGTCATCAGGAGCGTCCCAGTGGGGCTCCTGATGCAAGACATTTCTGACGAAATCAAGCGCATTATGGGCATTGAACCGAAATCTGTGGTGAATAAGAGCAAGGAGATCCATTTCATAGTGCTGATGAATATGAAAAAATGCGAAGATGCTAAAGCAATTTTCAGAATCATGAATTTAAAAAATCGGGTGGAGCCAAAGCTTAAATCGACCTCTGCTTCTCAATGTTTCAGATGCCAACGCTTCGGCCATGTGCAATAACATTGCGATATGCCCAACGTTAGTGCGTTTTGCGCTGAGGCCCACCCGTCTACAGAATGTAATCAAAGACAGAGGCAGAGGTTAACCTCTCAAATGCGCTAATTGTTGGGGCGAGCACCCTGCTTTCTCTTGGTCTTGTCCGCGTCATCCCGTCTGGGGAGCAGACTCCCTTGGATCTGGCTGGTCAGAAATTCAAAAAGTACTCAAGTCGAAATTCAAACATTTCTGAAGTCATCGTTGCCATAATTTTCACAATATAGACGATGACGCTCGGGGTCGGGGGCCATTAATCCAGGGGATAGTCGTTGCGACCTGAAACAATGGGAATTGGAAAAATTTCTTAATCAATTGAACGTCTCTGTTCTTCTGCTGACCGAGACAAACCTAAAACTCGGTGACATTTTTCAGCTTCCGGGCTTTAAATGCTATAGTAAGGTGGTAAGTTCGGCGTAAAAAAATTGTTTTAAATTTAGAAACCGAGTCTGTTTGGGCGGAAGACCTGATTGGTAACACAAAATTCAATTTAATTTCGGTATATATTTCCAGTAACTCCACTTTGAGGGGATTTTGAAAAAATGTCGACTGAACTCAATACCATAGTGGGCGGGGATTTGAATGCTAAAACCCCTAGCTGGGGTAGCCGGATCTTGAACACTACAGGTAATGCTCCTTTCAGTTTTGCAACAAAGATGGTCTGAGAGTTTAGAGTCCGGTGGATTCTACGTCCATTCCCAAAACTGGCAAAAGGGGGAGATGTCATTGACATCTTTGCCACTTTTAAAATGAGGGACCCTAGGAACATAGCAACCAACTTACGGCTAGGCTCTGACCACCATACATTACGATCGGAGGTTCTGCACCAGCCAACCAATTGGCACAGATTTTCGTACCGCAGCCAATCCATCCAAGCAGTCGAAATTTTAGAAAACGAGAGAGATGTGGAGAGCCAAGCTTCCCAACTTACGTCAAGAATTCAACAACTCTTAGCAGAGTGTAGTGAAGTAGTAGCGACCAACCTGAAAAACCGCTTGGGACTCTCTTTAAAGAAAAAGGATCTCGTTAACCAAAATAATCTTGCAAAAAAGGCCCGAGTTAAATACCAATATTGCCGCGCATATGACCGTTAAAATATAGCCGCAAGCAACGTGAGGTTGATGAGATGCTAAATTCAAGGAGTAATCTGAAGTGGTCTATGCTTATTGACAAGGCTAATGACGACGTTGGGAAGTTTTGGAAACTTGTCCGGAAACCTGGCAGGAGGGCTGATATCATTGTGCTCCTGCTGGTTGACGGTAAGTGAAGTATAACTTACCGTCTGAAGAAATGGCAGAGCTTACAGCCGAATTTCTGGAGGGCCAGTTTTATAACAATGATTAATCAATGGAGAGTGTTCGTTATTACGTAGTGGAGACTCTTCACCGTCTTGGCCAACTTAACATCACGGTGGCTCCTCCAGAAATCGAGGCCGGGATGGTCATAAACTCCTAGGCCAATCGCAAAGCTGGTGGCGATGGCATCCCTAATCAGGCCTTGAAAATGCTCCACTCTCATCTACGTGAGTAGTTTACTAAAAATTTTAATGCCAGTCGAAAGCTGGGTTTTTACACGTCAATTTGGTAACAGGCGTTTGTAGTTATGATCCCAAAGGGTCTTAAAGATTCAACCAAGTTAAATAACCGCAGACCCATTAGTCTTCTAAATGGATTCGAGAAAGTGGCTGAAATTTTCATGAAAGATGTTCAAACTTTTTGTGAGGGTAATGAATTGATTCCTTAGAATCAGTTCGGCTTTACATCTAAATCAACTGCGATAAGGTGGCCTATATGGTAGAGACAGCAAAGAAAAACTCCGGTCGTAAGAAAGTATCTTTAGGCTCCTTTTTAGATGTCGAAAAAGCATACGACAAGGTGTGGAGGAACGAGCTCCTGTTGAAATTAAAGAGGTTAGTTATTCCCTTTTGATCCTTAAAATTAATACAGTCCTGGCTGTCGAACAGGACATACCAGGGCAGTGTTGGGGATGTCCTTTCAGCAGCCAAACAGGCATCTGAAGGACTACCACAGGGGTATCCGCTATCACCCTGTCTATTCACAATATAATAATAATAATATATTAAATAAGAACTGCCATGTGTTCCAATTTGCTGACGATACAGTCATCATCTCCGTTGGGAATAATATTGAAAGCTCCCGGATAAGGATGGAGAAAACCTTTGGAAGATAAAAATTTACCACTCAAAAACAGAGGCTAATTATTTTTCTAGAAAACGCCCGTTCCGTGATTATCTGACCATTATGGGGAGATCTGTCAAAATTAAAAAACGTGTCGAATACCTAGGTATAGAGCTGGACCCGGTTTTCTCTTTCTACATACATGTGCAAAGAGATCCTTGGCTTGGCTGAGCAGAGGGCCAAAATGTTGTACAACATTTTGGGAAGGGAAAATAGCCTGAGCTTTGAGAATCGCCTCAGAGTTTACAAGGGAATCTTGATCCCAATGGCTTCATATAGCCAAGAAGTAGCTATCAGGGGCTCCGCTAAGGCAAAAAGAAAGCTCAAGAGTGGTGGTATGACGTATGACGCTTCTCAGGCGACGATTTGAGCGACACCCGAATATCCATGACATTGTGTTGTCCATTCCTTTCTGATTTCCTTATTATCCTAGTCTGTTATTTTTTCATTTACTATCCCTCTTACACTAACCTCTTCTATTATATATATAAAAAAGATTATTAGTAAATCGGAATAAACGCCGAATGGCAACAGGTGGCTTGAGCACTGGGCACGTGCTACCTTCAGGGACGCACATCTCTATGGTCACTGAACTCACAGACCTTATTTAAGTGGTGTGAAGAAGATAAAAGAAGCAGCCTGAATTCAACCTGTCCCGGACAATGTGAAGAACACATTTCGAACCGAACACGAACTGACTCCCGCTACACAACACTGGAGGGGAGTGCGCAATGATCCGCTGTGCGACTGCGAAGCTGATCAGACAACGATGAATCTTATTGTAGAGTGTCAATAAAGACGAACGTGCTCCACATGATTTTACATTTCCCCTCATAATTGCGCTCGCACTCATGAGTAATACTTAAACTGTTCCCTATGTATTATTTTGAATAAATAATCTCTATATCCCATGCACTAAGAAATGAAGGAGTGTTTACGATACCTAGTATATCAAAGCTTTCCAAACTTTTCGTATTGATAACACAATTTTTAGGAATACAAAGACATTTTTCACGACACGTGACACGCCTTTACACAGCACGATTTGCAAAGCTCTGGTCTACGGTATTCTAAAAATAGCATAAAATGAAATAGAAACATAAAAGAACATATTGTAACATATTACATGGCAATCTTACTAGGAAAATTTGCAAAAATTTTAATTCCTTAAATCCCTCTGAATAGATTAAAACATATAGAAGATTACTTTATGTAAAAGGCAAACAAAATGTTGCAGCTGACAAGTTATCAAGAATAAAACTAGAATCATCAGGCATTAAAGAGGTGTCAAGTTATGTTTTTGTAGTTAAATTATAGCATTCATTTAGGTTATTTTAAAATTAATCGAGAAATTACTAAAGTATCAGTTCCATTTCTTACATCCAGACCGACAAACATCGAATTATAACTGTTACGTCATACCGAGCTACATCTAATCCATTCGCTAGTTTGGACGAATTGCCGGTCTGGTTGTAAGTAATGGAACTTTATAGTTGCGTTGATTCGGAACCTTGGTGTTTTATTGACTGAAAAACAACATGTAGTATTTACCTTGAAAAGGTGCTGTGAACTGAACGTCATTTACGACTCCATTGCTTTCGATACGGTTAATTCTACTCCATAAACTGAATAGACTTTATTGCAGATGAATGTGTCTACTCCCATAGCATTGCCTACAGTTCGATATCAGTTGTACTCCAGACTGCAACTCATTATTATTGACATATAAATGACATCGTCGATCGTTTCCATTATGCACGAAGACTTTTGTATGCTGATGACTGATGATTATTCCAGCGAGAATACCTATTTACAATAAAATCTCTATAATTTACTTAACTGGTGCTGTATCAATGATTTAATACTAAATACTAGTAAGTATAGTATCATTAACTTCTCAAAAATAATCTTAGCGATATGAAATTATTCAATTAATTACTCCAATTTAAAGGTTTTAGGTACCTACTATTAACGACATCGGTATAAAACTCGCCAGCCATTGAAGAATCTCAGTTTATCTGGACACGATTATTATAAGTTTACGCCCTTTTGCACTCTTTACTTGGCACATATACGGCTACATGAGGAATATTATACATTTTTTTAAATTTCTATACCGAAAGAAAATATAGCTGCTCTTGGATGCTGTACTTTACAAAGAATCAATTTCGATGTAAAATTTACGTATAGAATCCTTAATAATTTCATTTATTGGACCAAACTGCCTGTAATAATGAATCTGCATATTCTTTCAAGAAATTTTCTCGTATGTTTGATGTTTTCAACCTGTTTTGTTGGACCAATTGGTGTAACTGCAACCATTCTGTTGTCGACAGTTTGATATTAAGCTATCTTCGTTTTATCGAGTGACTTCTGTTCATTTATATAGTGTTCGCCAGTGAAACGGAAAGATTTAAATCAATTAATTATTGAAGAATTTTTTCATTTTTCAGGTAAAAACGGAAAGTATATGAGTTATTTGGTGTACAATACATTTTTTTTTATGAAAACCACATCCGAAAAATGTCTTCCATAGAAAATGCATTATTTGAGTCCAGCGTGGAAGGTTTTCATACAAATGGTCTAAAATGAATTATTAAAGGAACACATTTAGACCATTTTTTCTTTTTATAAAAAAATACTTCACCACAAACTATTGCTGCAAACTCGTTCTGAATACGATGTTTAAGAGCTGGGATTGTTCTGGGTGGATCGGCCTCAAACATACCCACATAAAAAAGGTCGCAACTCGTTAAATCAAGGGATATCCCCTTTTCGAAAAAGAACGCAGGCCTGAAATGGAGGACGTATGTCGGGTGTAGTTTTCAGATTATGTTTCTGTATTGTACACCAAATGGTAACTGGCGAACCCTGTATATTAGTGATTATTCTAACCTCTGGTATTTTCTTTTATTGTTATTAAAAATACTTTAAAGTCTAGCTATTTTACAACATTTAAGAAGTACAATTAAAAACATTAGAAACATTTATTACTTTCTGGGGTTACCTAGTGACGATAATCTAATTTTTGAGTAATGTTTAAAAAAAAACGCATAAATAAATTGTATTTACGATTTAAAATGATTCTTACTACCTACTTTTACTTAGAACTCTTAATATAACTCGCCAGTTTATTAAATCCATAGGCATAACTTATTTGCTAATCTTTCAAACATTATTCCAATGTCCGCTGTAACGTATTTAAACGATACCTTTATTTATAATTTAAAATTTATATTATACTATTAACGCTCTTACACAACTCGTCAAAATAGAATAATATGCTAGACATTTTCTTTAATTTAATTAATAATAGCTATATGAAACGAAGCTAAAAGTGCAAATGTGCCTCAAATGAAACGTGAATGCACATCTGACATGTTCTTTTCGTACTTATTTTTCTGGCACAACTTCATCACCGACAGGCCCCTTCCGTAATTGTGGCAATCATTTTCGTAGTTTATGTCGAATTATTTTCACATCAAAGTAAAATTTAACAATCTCGTGACGCTATAATTACAAATTTAGTCAAAACACTGCACGAAGGCCCCCGCGCGTCTCCCATCTAGCAGAAAATATAAATTACCCGACTTTCGGGAAAGCGGGTCGGCCCTCAATTAAAATAATAATCCAAAATTTGATGACATATTCAGAATATCGGACCGTGTCAGCGAACTCTAATGTACAGTAGCACAAACTGTATTAACGGTTGGATTAAATGTTCATTTCATTTCAAACAATAATCGAGTTTCAGTCAATTAATTTATCGCGAAGTCAGTAGCAAGTTTCAACTTGGTGAATATTATTGATTTTCAAATACAATTTCAAAATATATGAGAAATTTAAACAATAACAATTTAAAAATGTTGATCTTTAGTACAACATCCAGAAAATTATATCTATGTATTTTTTTCATGTTCAAAACTAAAATTTTATACGTTATTGTGAAACCATTAAATTTCAAAATTGAAATACATTCTGAATTAGATTAAAATCAGTACCAAGAATATTCTGTTACAGATTGATTTCATTTATGATTTTTATAAACAATTATTATTTCGAAAAAATTTCGAGCTACCGCCTAGTTCGATTCGAATCTAATGGATTAGTTTGTTGAGAAAGCAGTACTTCGCATCTATCATCATTCGCTTAAAATGATGAATAAGTTTCTAGTTTTTAATATTTTTGTAGATATTGATAATAAATTTAAATGTTGCAAAATAACATTACTTTCCAACGGTTCGTTTTCAGTGAATTGAGAATGCCATTTTATTATTTCGATGTGGCGTGAATTATGAAAGTTGGAAAGTTATGATTTTTGGAAAGTATGAGCTCTCCAATTATGTGAATCTTCAAAATTTATTAGTTTCTTCCTTCCAAATTATGCAGGGAGAGTCATACGGTTAGCAAACTTAAACAGCATTCAGGGGGACCAGTTTGAGTAAAAAGTTTTTATATAGATCATCTTTATGGCACAATTCACAAGCTACACCAATGAAAGTAAGGACATGACGTATGTAAATTTTGAAGAAAATACAATATATTGGTACCAATGAACTAAAGATGGCACGACACAAAAATGAAGAATAGGAAAGTCACTGCTAATTGCATATGATATATTAAAAATTAGATGAAATATATTCAATAAATCTCAGGAAGGGGAAGAGTTGAAAATCTTCAATAGTAACATGTAATAATTAAAAATGACCATAGTACATTTTTCACCTGTAAAAATGACGTAAGCAACAAAAATTTCTTGAGAAACTGACAAACAAAAATACAAAATTACATTGAATTGACATTCAAAGAAAATCAACGAAAAGTTAGTAATATTCATTTAAAATTTCACAGCATTAAAAATATAATGAAATTTTTTCGGAATCTTATTCAATTTAACAAACTTAAACAAAAAAAAAACAAAAATTGTTAAAGGGTAATAAAATTAAACTTTATTAAAAGTTCAATTAAATTTACCGAAATTCAACAAAATAGAATGAAGATTCAACTAAACTACTATTCACTAAAATGTTCACAAAACTAAATTAATTTCATTGAAAACTCACTAAAAAAAAATCGAAATTTCTTTAAAGTCCTGTCGATCTGTTCTCTGCCGATCACTTGACCGCTGATTAGTTGTCTCATCGATCAGTTGTCCTGCCGATTGAGTAGTTGTCCCGCCGATCAGTTGTCCTGCCGATAAGTTGGCGCCGATTAGTTGTCCGCCGATCGGTTGTCCTGTTTCGATAAAAATATTATTATTATCAACTGTTATATGTTATCGGCAAAACCAGAACTAAATAATACTGCACGTGCAGATGTACGATGTGGTTAAGTTTTTTAATACATGAGAAGTTTGTGCATCCATTCTTAATTTTATTGTCTAACTGATAACTGTTTTTTTTTAATGGACAAGCCTACAAGTTTTGATCATGTTTCAGAAATAATGCGGAAGAATGCTTTATATTCAATTGTTGCAAGAGATATAAGGTATCGAATTATTAGACGAAGTCAGTACTACGATATACATGGTGGCCCACCGAAAACGAAACAGTCTCATATTGGATAGTTTAACTTTTTTTTTAAACTCTCGGACACGTCAAATTTATTTGACGTGGGGGAAATCAAATTCACCATAAAAAAGTGTTTGACTCCACCCCTTCGTCGCCAGCCACGCCTATTATAAAATATTCAATGACGCCTTCATCTTTCAATACATCATTTTAGCTTAAAAGGTAATCTTTCTGCGCAATGAAAAGTTAAATCGAATGATTCGTTCAAGGCGTATATAATTATAGGTATATTATTATATCATTTTGGCTCTTTTACACGAAATCATTGACTGATTTATCTGTTTCGGTTAAAAATATTGTTTTTTCATGCTCTTTAAAAATGTGAAATTGCGACCGTAGATTCGAGTTGAGTAGCGTGGACGTTTGCTATTAATGCAATTAATTTTGTTTCGTCTATTTCTTCTATTTGCTCGCTCTAGATAGACCATGAGAGTACGAACTCTTTTTTCCTATGTAAATCCCTATAAGGAGAATTTTGTTATTTTTCCGCCATTTAGTTTTTTGTGTCATAAACTAAAAAAAAATGTAATGCTTATCTTGAGACACATCATCTTGAGAATGAAAAATCTAATCTCTACGCGCAAATATAAGTAAAATCGGATGATTCGTTCGTGAGAGAGAGCCAAAATTATATTATATTATTCAACAATTCTATAAAATTATCTCACGCAACGAATCATCCGAATTAACATTTCTTTACTTAGAAAGATTACATTTTAAGCTCTTTAATATGATATAACGCAAGGTAAGGGTTGCTATTGAAGATATTTTTAGTGAATTTGAAAAGAATAAGTGAAATTACTCAAAATGGGTCTGATTCGTTTTCCGTGGTTACCCTGTATTTTAAAAACATTAGATTAAATAAAATCGATGTATTAGACATGGAAGATGTTTATAAAATAATAGCAAGAACCAGATATATTGAGATGATTTCCTTTCCTCTTTCTTTCACTTGATGATATGTAATTGAAGCTGATGACCTTGAAATGGCAATTCTTATTTTTTAATTGGCTAACTATTCAAAACATAATAATCAACAAACGTTGATTAAATTTCGTTAAATTTTCGAAAATGTCATTGTTGCAAGTTTGCTTAATATATCTAGGAATTTTAGAAATGTAATTTTTTTTTAAACTTTGGTGGAGTTTATTACATTTAAAAAAAAATGTTGAATTTGAAATAAATTTTATAAAATATTCAAATATTTAATTCAATCAAGATTCAAGTTTTTATGATTTTTTTTAATATTGGACGATGTGATCGTTACTTTAAATTTTCAGATATATCATTGAATATTAAATATATTTCTTAAATTTTGTTCACATTTTCATAATTTCTAATGGAAATATTGATTATTACTCACACTTCAATTAATTTTAGTCAAAGTTCATTAGATTTTTATAAAATTTATTCAATCTTGTTTTTTAATCGATTAAATTCTATTCTGTCAAAATACTTTGGAACTTATATATATTTAAATTAATTTTTGCTGATTTTTTTATGATTTTTGTTAAATTTTATAGAGCTTAAAGTTTTTATTGAGTATTATAACTTTTTATAAATTAATTTGAATATCGTTGAATTTTGACAAAATTTGTTGCAAAAATTTCATTGAATTTTTATGAAGAATTGTTATCTTTAATAGAATATTTTAATGAATTTTGAAAAAAAATGGTATTCTGATCAGGTTCTTGCGAATTTATTTTAAAGCCATTACATGAAAACAATTTTGTTTTCATTAAAGGAAAGGTTATATAATTTTTTTAAAACTTTCATGACTTTGTTCAGAAGTCGTTGAAGTTAAATGAACCTATTTAATTCTTCATAGAAGAATTGCAAAATGTCGTCGAACTTTAAAGATTTCATCGATGTTTGATGTTAAATAACTTTCAAGAAATAATTTCAAGTCAATAATTTTGATAGATTGATGTTTTTAAGAACTATTATCATTTTTGTACATTTAAAAATATTTTCAAAAATATTATTTATTATTTTATTAGAATTTAAAAAAAATATTAGAAATTTCAAGAGTTTGTGAAAATTTAAAATACATTTTTTTAAATTATTGGAAAGCTTTCCAGATTTATTTTTTAAAGAATGTTCAGGTTTTTTTAACAAATCTTCATGCAAATTTATGTTTTAAAGAACATGTCTTTCAAAAGTACAGCGGAAATAATTTGATCAAGTTTTTTTTAAGAAACTTATAACACAAAAACCTTCACAAAGTTACAAATTAACAAAAATTCTTTACGCATTTTCACATTTAATTTCATTAGTCTCAAAATATTCTATAACCAAAACAATACAAATAAACTTTCTTTTATAAATTCGTGGAATGTAGCATTTCGCGGAATACTAGTATGATGTAGAGTAGACGAATATTATCGTAACACAATATAAAGATAGCCGTCTCCAGCGGACCATAACTTCATCCACTTTGATATTAGAGGTGAACGACTAATCCTGACCTTCAGGAACATCAGGAAAACAAATTGGGATGAATATGAGGAGAACCTTACCAGGTTCACCTCTAGTGATTCTCAAACCAATAAGGAAATCTTCACTGAAGATGACCTTGACGAAAGCTGCAAAGCACTCACTGGAAACATAATCAATGCTTTCTGGAATGTTTGCCCCTTGACCACAAGAAAGCCCAACCGAGCTTACAAAAGTGGTGGACCAAGGAACTGTCCGATCTACGTCGGACCACCAGAAAAGTTTTT
>JARJED010266828.1:0-10017 GCA_030264515.1 Sepedophilus sp. GC000190 | reverse complement strand
GTATGTTGTATTCAGTACTGTAATTCCTCTATAATTGTCGCACACCCCCATGTCTCATCCTTTGTGTATTGGCACGATTTGTCCTAGCACCCACTCTTTCGGCATTTTTTCTTTTTCCCATATCCTTCTTATCATCTTGTGTATTTCTTCGTGTAGGCCTTCTCCTCCGTATTTCAACAGCTCATTGTGTATTCCATCTCTCTCTGCAGACTTTCCACACTTTCAGTTCTTCATCCACTACTCCTCCCACTTCTTCATCTTCTTTTGCTAGTATTTCCATGAAATATTTCCTCCATATTTCTTTTTCCTCTTCATCTCTCCGTCTTTGTTTTTTATTCCACCCTTGCTATCCTTCCATTTGTATTTGTTTTGATCCCCAATATTTCTACAGAACATTCTGCTGTTATTGTTTGTGTTCTCCCTTTCCGGTATTTCCATTTCCTGGTCCATCCATTTATTCTTATCTTGTTTGACTATTTTGTTAGCTTTGTTTCTTTCTTCATTGCATCTTTCTTTTATCTCCCTCCTTCAATCCTCCTTGTATTTTTTCCATGCTTCTGCTTTTTCCTTACTGAATTTTGCATTTCTCGTTCCACCATCCCTTTCCATTCCCACTTCCCTGTTTTCCTATTGTTTGCTCCGCTGCTATTCTTATTGCCTTTTTCAATCTTTCCCATTGTTTTTCCATATCTGCCTCTGTTTCTGTTTCAGCTTCTTTTCCAAGCTCAGCTGTTAGTCTCTCCTCATACTGCATTCTTACTTCCTCATTTCTTAGTCTTTCAACATCCCACTTCATATTCACGTTATTTTTCTATTTTCCTGCCTTTATATGTTCTTTAGTTGTACTTTTGCTGTGGCCATGAAGTGGCCAGAGTCTGCGCATGGTTCTCTATTTGTTTTCACATCTTGTATTATTGCCTGTCTTTTTTGGAATATCAGTATGTGGTCAATTTGGTTTTCGTATTGTCTGTTTGGACGTGGATGGCACGTCTCCTTTCTTTTCTGATCGTGCTTAAAGCTCTAAATACTTTAACAATATTCTTTATGTTTTATCAATATTTTACAAGCTTAAATAGCATTCCAAAAGTTCATGGAACATTTTGTAAACTCTAAAAATATAATAGTGCCGCTGGCTATATAAATCTTCTACAACAAACCCTGTGCAATCGTAAACAACATTACACAAATTCTAATGACATTCTAGAAGCTTAAATTCAGTCTACTAGCTTTAAGAAGTCTTAAAGACATTATTAAAACGCAAAAGAAAAGCTCAAAGAACTTTCTAAAAACTATAACATCTGTTTTTAAGCTTTACCAATGCTTTGTAAGCTTAAAACATCATTCGGAAAGTTCATAGAAAATTTTACAATCTCTAAAGAAAATATCACAACATTCGTAGAGGTTGTGAGTTTAAAGTTAATGTTGTTAGTTGCTGCCCACCAAACCAGTTCTTGCGATAATTGCGTGTACTGACATTACGAATCTAATTGCTCGTTACTTTTTATTTTTTATTTTTATCTAGTTAACTTTAGTTAAAAAAATTATTGGGATTATAGTTTTATAAGCTTTAAAACGATTATAAATACTGAATAGTAACAACGTTGTATAAGATTAAAATATTAATTGTACAAACTCTAGAAGCTTTAAACTTTAACAAGCAATTTCGACATTTTGAAAATGCTTACAAATTTTAACAGCATTCTACAAAGTTTACAAACATTCTAAATAACTAAGTACAGACTCTAGGCTGAAACATACCCTATAATCTTTAAGAAAATTTCACAAGTCCTGAGAACATTCTAAGATTTTTTAGAACGTTTTACAAGCTTAAGAACATACTAAATACTATAACAACATTATTTAAGCTTTACCAATATGTTGCTTTAACGCCATACAGAAAGCTCATGGAAGACTTTACAAGCTTTAAAGAACATACCACAAGCCTTAAGAACATTGTGCAATCGTAAAGAAGTAAACAACGTTGTGCAAACTCTTGAGTTATTCTATAAACTTAAAAACAGTCGACTAGCTCTAAGAAACCATAAGAACACTATTAAAATGCAAAAGAAACAGTTTATGAACTTTAAGAGCATCCTACAAGATCTAGCAATATTCTGAAAGGTTTAAGATCACTCTATAGGCTGTAAAAAGACGATATAAGCTATAAAACTACTCCATAAGTTGTTGGGACAATCTAAGAATTTTCAGAACGTTTTACAAGCACTAAGAACACTCTAAATATTCGAACAATATTTTTAAGTTTCATCAATAAATTACAACCTTAAACTGCATGAAATATTTTACAAGCTCTAAATAACATACCACAAGATTTAGAAACATTCTGCAGGCTCTAAAGAACATATCACAAGCTTCGAGAACATTCTACAAGCTTTAATGACAGTGTACAATCTTAAACAATGATCTACAAACTCTCTATTAGCTGTAAGAAGTCATAAAGATATTTTTAAATATTAAAAGATAAGTTTAAAGTTTAAACAGCATTCTGCAAGGGCTAGGAACATGCTAAAAGCCCTAAGAACAATCTCTAGGCTGTAAAAATACTCCACAAGCTTTAAGAACATTCCACAAGCTCTGGGAATATTCTTAGATTTTTATTAACGTTTTACAAGCTCTAAGAGCATTCTAAATAGTATTAACAACATTCTTAAAGCTTTACCAATATGTTACACTCTTAGTCAGCATTTCGAAAGTTTTTAAAACATTTTACAAACTCCAATGAACACACAATAAAGTTTAAGATTGTTCTACAAGCCTTAAGAACATTGTGCAACCTTAAACAAGGATTCGCAAACTCCGACGACATTTTATAAGCTTTATATATACTCTGCTAGATTTAAGAAGTCATATTTTTATTATTAAAATGCTAAATAAATAGTTCAAAGCTTTTATATCATAGCATTCTAAAGGGTCTAAGAACAGTCTCCAGCTTTAAGAACATTCTACAAGCTTTGAGAACATTTTACGAATTGTATGCAAGCTCTAAGAACATACTAATTATTGTAGCAACATTTTTTTAAACTTGTTCAATAGGTTATAAGCTTAAACGGTATTCCAAGAGTTCATGGACAATTTTACAAGCACACCAAAAACTTGAAGAACATTTTACAAGCTGTAATAATATTGTGCAATCTTGCACAACAATATACAAATATTAGAAGTCTAAAAAAACTGTCTATTAGCGTTAAGAGGCCAGAATGACAATATTAAAATACAAATGAACCAGTTTAACAAAAAGCATAGGCTCTAGAGAAAGACCATACAAGTTTTAAAAACATTTCTACGAATTGTAATAACATTTTACAAAGTCTGAGGACATTCTAAACACTTTAACAATATTATATAAGCTTTGCCAATATAAAACCTTTTTCAAAGTTCTTGAACATTTTACAAGCACTTAAGGACATCCTATAAGTTTAAATAACCTTCTAGCTGCTTTAAGAGCATTGAAAAAACTTGAAAACATTCCACATCCTTTTGAAGCTTTAAAGCGGTCTACTATCTTTAAGAAAACATAAGAACATTATTATACTGCTGTTTTAAGAGCATTCTACAAAGATCAGGAATATTCTGAAACGTCTAAAAACATTCTCTTAAATCATTAAAACTTAAATAACTGCTATGATTTTGTTTTATTTTTCAGAAATATTCTTCTTCTCATAGGCATCACTGCTACGACTGCTGGATACTTATCTCCTTCGGTCTATATGCTTTGTGAATCTATTTATTTCTCTCTCTCTAAAACTAAGGTATCTCACAACTCCCATTACTTAAGAATCCAATCTACTTCTACCTTTACTTCGTTTTATTTCAAACCTTTCGAGAGATTTAATTTAGTGTCTGAATCAATTTAATGCTCCTCAAAGAATTCCATCCAAAATTTGATAGAAATTTAAAAAAAAAATCGATTTTTTTGAAAAGCCATATAACTTCATAAAATCGTAAAAAAATGTGACAATCATAAATAAATGTTAATGGCCTTTAAAGAAGTATTTGAAAATCGTAGGAAGAACTAAGAAAATCTTCAATAATAATCATGGAAATTTGAAATAAAAACAAATTTTATTATGTTTCAGACTCAAAACGCAACGAAACAATGCAACAGCAATGGAACTTGGTACAAAACTGAGTCATACTGGACGAACTATACCAACTGCATCATCAACGACGAGATCCAGGTGCAGGAACCCATCGAATTTGGCGCCAACTTCGCCTACTTTGAAGTAACCAGCATTAAACTAATCAAAAAAAATATTTTAATAACAAAAATATAATTACAGAAATATCTGCCTTCCATCAAAATATACAAGACCATTGGCTACACAGTGTCACTCCTCACACTATTCATAGCCTTCACCATCATGATCTCAATCAAGTACTGTCTTCCATCATCAAACAATACACTGCCAAACTACTGATTTCTTTTTGTTTGTAGGAAGCTGCACTGTGCAAGAAACAAACTGCACATGCATCTATTTGCTTCATTCATTTTGAGAGCCTTCATCACCATACTGAAGGACCTGATGTTCTTCAAAGGACTTGGTTTGAGCTCGGATATTGTAGAGAAGGATGGACAAAGCTTCTTCTTGGATAATAAATATGTGATTGCTTCTAGAATGGAATAATAAGATCGTTATGTAATGAACTTTTAATTGTAGACAAGAAATTGGGGTTGCAAACTTGTAGTCAGCCTGTTCCAGTTCTTCATTACAGCCAACTATTCCTGGATATTGATGGAAGGATTGTACTTGCACAATTTAATCTTCAGGGCTATGTTCGCTGATTCAAGCAGAAGTATAACGCATTATATTGTTCTTGGTTGGGGTATGTACAATAGTTACTTTCTATTACCTAATAGTTTCTGAAGCTCTTTTCAAGATATTTGGTAGTTACATAGAAGCTCTTAACACTTCTGATTCAAATTGTGCAATTATTACTTGTGATTTGAAGCTTCATAAATTAACTATGATATAAAAACCATCAAATTACATTATTCTACATTGCTTTAGCTTCAAAATAAAGTATCACATATTCAAATCGTTCTATAATCAAAATATAAGAGACTAAAAATTTAATAACGAAGAACCATGAAACTGGTAACAAAAAATGCACATATTGCAATTTATAGTAGTCTTAATAATTTTAGCTTCAAAATTAAGCATCGCTGATTCGAATCGTGCCATTATTATTCATAATATGAAATAAAATGTAAGAGGATAATAAATTTAATAATAGATAACCATGAATTTTGCAACAGAAAAAATCTTTTTCATGACACATTCTGCTATTTATATTAATTTGCGTAATTCTAGCTTCAAAGTGAAGCAAAGCTGATTCACATCGTGCAATTATTAATCATGATATGAAGCAGAAGATAAGAGAAATAAAAATATTATTTCTCTTTAGGAATGCCGCTGATCTTTACAAGCATCTGGATCGTGTTAAGAATCATGTTTGAGAACACGCTGTGCTGGACAACTAACAACGATGATTCCATGACGTTCCTCATCATTCGAATCCCAACTGCTATATCGATAATGGTACGTAAATTATCACCAATCATAATTATTTTTATTTTCATTTTTTTTTTTAATCTTTAAGATCAATCTAATTCTCTTCGTGCGCATTGCTGTGGTGATCTTCAGCAAACTCCAAGCACCGGTATATGAAGAGGCGCGTAGATACCAAAAATGGGCTCGCAGCACCCTAGTTCTTGCTCCATTGTTTGGTATACATTACGCAGTTTTGATTGGTATGTCCATGAACAAAAATCCCACAGTGGAATTGGTTTGGTTATTTGCTGATCAACTCTTTGCCAGTTTTCAAGTAAGTATCTTTCTTTCCAAGATTTGTTAAGTCAATTCCTAATATAAAGATATTAAAAATTTCAACAATTCATAACAACATTTTAGCAATAAAAATGGAAATTTATTCAGAATAATAAGATAACACCTCGTGGCGCAACACACCTTCTCCTTTTTAAGATTAGCAATTGTAGTGTAGTTCCATTTTCAGAATAACAACTTGTAGTGTAACGCACATTATTTTCTTTATAACTACAAATTATCGTGTAGCTCTATCAATAGCATAAGAAGTTGTGGCATGGCATACCTCCTCCTTTTCATAATTATGAATTGTGATATAGCTCCAGCTCAAAAATAACAACTAGTAGCGTGGCGTACTTCCTCCTTCTCTTCAAATTGAGGAATTGTGGTTTGCCTCTATCTCCAAGATAAAAACTTTTGGCGCGACATACCTCATATCCTTCAAGATTAAGAATTTTAGTGTAGCTCCATTTTTAACATAACAACTAATGGCGTGGCACACCTCCTCCGCTTCAAGATTAGGAATTGTAGTGCAGCTTCATCTCCAAGAAAACACCTTGTGGGGTAATGTACCTGCTACAGTCCAAGATTGAGAATGATAGCAACGTTTGGCGTGACATGCCTGCTCCTCTCAGTTAGATCACAATTTATAGCGTAGCGTAGCTCCTCCTCTTCAAAATAAAGAATTGTAGTGCAGCTTTTTCTTCAAAATAACAACTTGTGGCTTGGTGTACTTCCTCTTCCTCTTCAAATTTAGGAATTGTGGTTCGGCTCTATCTCCAAAATAACAACTTCTGGCGCAACAGACCTCATATTCTTCAAGATTCAGAATTTTTGTGTAGCTCAATTTTTAGCATAACAACTAGTGGCGTGGCACACATCCTCCACTTCAAGATTAGGAATTATAGTGCAGCTTCATCTCCAAGATAACACCTGACGGCCTAATGTACCTGCTACAGTCCAAGATTAAGAATTGTGATGAAACTTCATCTCCATGATAACAACGTTTGGCGTGACATACCTCCTCCTCCTCTCTGATATATAACAATATATAGCGTAGCGCATCTACTCCTCTTCAATATTAGCAATTGTAGTGCAGTTCTATTTCCAAAATAACAACTTGTAGTGTAACGCACATTCTTCTCTTTATAACTATAAATTATCGTATAGCTCTATCCACAACATAAGAAGTTGTGGCGTGACGCACCTCCTCCTTTTCTTAATTATGAATTGTGATATAGCTCCAGCTCCAAAATAACAACTAGTGACGTGACGTACTTCCTCCTTCTCTTCAAATTTAGGAATTGTGGTTTGGGTCTATCTCCAAGATAACAACTTCTGGCGCAACACACCTCGTATCCTTAAGAATATTAGTATATCTCCATAGCTCCATAGCAACTAGTGGCATGGCACACCTCTTCCTCTTCAAGATTAGGAATTGTAGTGCCGCTTCATCTCCAAGACAACACCTTGTGGCGTAATGTACCTGCTACAATCCAAGATTAAGAATTGTGATGAAACTTCATCTCCTTGATAACAACGTTTGGCGTGACATACCTCCTCCTGCTCTCTGTTAGATAACAATATATAGCGTAGCGCACCTCTTTTTCTTCAAGATTACGAATTGTAGTGCAGCTTCTTCTTCAAAATAACAACTTGTGGCTTGGCGTCACATCTTGAAGACAAGGAGGTGCTCCGCGCCACAAGTATTTAACTCGATTAGAATTTTTTTTTTTTTTTTTTAGTTTTTACTTTAAGGACTTTTTGTTCTATACTGCATGGACTTCGGGATCCTACCCTGTATGGATGACGGTAGGTCGAGTTGGCTATCCTACGTCCTCGATGTTTTGTCTAATTTGTTAGACATCTTCATTTAGATGTATTATTAGTTTCTCAACTAACAGTTGCGGTCTTCTTCTGGTGCCTTAATTCTCCAGATCTTGGCACTTGAATTCACTTCTGAGCTCTACAGTTGTGATGTAAACCTCCCAGTGCACTCTGAAAGCCTTTCTTGTCATTTTATTCTGGACCGTCTTCGTCTTCTTCCTTGTTTACGATTAGGCCCTTACTGTTGCCGCCTATCCGTACCTCAAAAATGTATGATTGAGTACAGTCTGTATGCGACTTGGCCCATCCGATTCATCCTTCTCTGAGTGTGGTCTCTGAAGTTCAGATTCTGATCGAAGAAGATCTACAGGTGCGTTGCTATCATCTTAATTCTTATTCGTTTTTCTTTGGAATTCACGTATTTATCTGTAGACTCCTTCTGTTTAACATAATATTTTTGTCTTCTTCCTCTTCTTCTTTAATTAGGCTTATTAGCCTGTGATTCTCCACGTTTGGGCTAAGGTGTGCCTTCGGATGAGGAGATTGAGCTTTCTGTCCATCTATTTTGAGGATGTGTTCATGGCATTAATTTTCTGTTCCCAACAGTCACAGAACCTAGATATTTTTCTTAGTTCTATCTGTAAAAATTTTAATTGGTAATTTGGAGACTGCGGTGCGCAGAAATCATCGTCGGCGAATTTCAAGTCGTCTGCGTTATTTCTGGCTCCATCTTTTTGCAAATTCCATTCGCAAGTGTTGCATTGGATATAATAAAAAAGAACCTTGTGGGAGACCCTCCTACTCTTGGCTGCGACAATCTACATCAACATTTCAAGTGGAACGATATGTCGGACGGGAAGAACGGTTGAGAAGATCTATCAAGTCTGTCTGGAACTTCATAGCTTTATTATAGTTTGCTGATCCTGACAGGAGAGTGACTTTCGACGCTTTAAGATAGTTCGATTCTTCGTATGTTGACAGCTGTTGTATAGTTTTAATTGTGAACTACAGTGCTGAAGCAGCTATAAGTAACGGTATTTAGCTCATATTATTTTATATACTTTTGGAAGAATCGCTTCTTCACAATATTGGATGATATCGCCTGACATCTTAAATTATTTGTAACTGATGATACATTTTCTCTGTGTTGCAGCTTGTTTTTTAAGGAAACAATATGTGGCGTGGCGCACGTCCTAATCTTTAAGTTTAGCAATTTTAAAGTAGCTTCATCTTCAAAATAACAACTTCTTGCTTAACGCACCTTCCCTTCTTCAAAATTAGAAATTGTGATGTAGATGTAGCTCCAAGATAACAAGTTATGGGATACGCACCTCGGGATCTTCATCACTATAAATTGCAGTGTATTATTGGGAATTGCGATTCAGCTCTAATCTAGTTTAAATTCCAAGATAATAAAATTCTCCTTATTAAGATAAGGGATTGTGGTGTAGCACTATCTCCAAGATAACAATTTGTGGCATGGCGCATATCCTCGTCTTCAAGATTAAAAATTGTGGTGTACCTCTAGCTTTAATATAATAAGATTGTGGCATGGCGCACCTCCTCCTCATTAAGTTTAGGAATTGTGGTCTAGCTCCATGGCGCAGCTCCTGCTCTCGAAGATAATACATTCTATTGTATCTCCATTTTCAAGATAACAACTTAATACCTCATTTCCACGATAACAATGTCTGTTATAGCTCCATCTCCAAGATAATTACTTCTGGCGCACCTTCTACTATCAAAGATAACAAACTGTGGTTATCTCCATCCCTAAGATAATTATTTCTCGCCTTGCAGATCAAAGAAGTACTTATGAGTGAGAATCTAAAAACAATTTATTTTTAGGGTTTCGTTGTTGCTTTACTCTACTGCTTCCTCAACAGCGAAGTCCGTTCCGAGCTGAAACCCCACATGCACGCCTTCCTCACCTACATGGCCACCGAAAGCAGTCTAAAGTGTATCTTCCCCTGCCGAGAGAAGTACTTGAGGTGATTTATTTCTGTTATCCTGTGCTACCAACCGTTAGCTATTATACAGCAATGATTCTAGATCAGCCAGAGCTAGGCCCTCTGTTTGCACCACCATGTCCTGTAGTTCCCTCTTCAACAACGGCATTAGCCACCATAGGAGTAGTCGCACTCGCTTCGAACCACCGCAGCGCAAAGAAAACAGCAGCGGCACTTTAGGTTTGTAGATTTTGATGATTAAAAATTGTTTGTAAAGCTGTTCTTTGTTCGGTTTGTAGACAAGAACAAAGAGCACTCGTTCAGATCGAACCAGAAAGGCTGGCACGAGACGCCGCGTTGGAACACCAGTAGGTGCAGCACTTCAACCAAACAGTACA
>JARJED010266348.1:0-10326 GCA_030264515.1 Sepedophilus sp. GC000190 | reverse complement strand
GTGACATTAAGACTGATTTTTAGGTTATGTCAATGCATCAATTAATTTTATACTCAAATAATGTTGCAAGTTGGCAGTTATCAGGAAACATAAAGATAAAAATGCTATACCTAAGGCTGTTGCGCAGATGCAAAACTTCAAAATCTCAACGGAATTTTATGTTTGACAACACCGTTGATAAGTACCCATAAGCATACTTTGCAGTATAAGTTTGTTATGATTGGTTGTTTCTGTCCACTTGACTAGAAATGGGAAGATTTAATTTGATTTCAATTTAAGCAAAAAAAAAACAGTTATACATTTAGATCAATTTTTTAGAAATATTTATTTGGGATAAAAATGATATATTTAATTGTAATATATGTATATTGTGGCAAGTTTTAACAATATAATAAACCAGTAATGAGAAATTCTTGATTATACTCGTGTATTTCATACATTGATAAACGATTTTAATTTTACTGTCATGTGACCGCGCCATGTCACAAATTTTAAAAGTTTTTAAATCAAAACTTTTTTTATTCACAAATGCGTATAATAATGTCTATAATTTTTATAAAAATTGGAGAGTTTTTATAACATATGAATCAAATTTTATACCAAATTTTAAGCCATGTCAAGATTTTTTTGCTATTTTTGTAAGAAAATATACTAAAAATTAAGAATTTTTAAAAAATTAAGAATTAATTTACTCAATGTTCAAGCAAGTTTTTGTGAAATTTTAACGAAATTTATTTGAAGAATTTTAATATTTTCTAATTTAAAAATGTATTTCCTCTGTAACGGCAAAAATATCTCGAAATGCAGAAAACATAGAAAGTTTAAATTTGATCCCGGAAAACCTTCAGGAGCAAATATTCATATTGGATTTAAGAGGAAATTTAGACTTATGCAACCAGTGCTGATTATTCTAACCTAAAATTCACTCAGTCAGACTTTGATTTTTCAGCGCTGTTTATAAAAATTAAAACAAAAATCGCGTCTTGTTATTATAATGATAATTAATCATGATTTTAATCTGTTCCAACCTGATATAAAATAAAATAATCCTATTTTTAAGTAATAAAATTTTATAATTCTAAAAATTAAAATAAATCATTCAGAGTTTTAAATAATTTTGTATGATTTTCCAAAATTCTTAAATATTTAAAAAAATAATAATAATGCTAATATAAAAATTAATCATTCTGAATAATTTTCCAAAAAAATATATATTTCTTTGAATAAATAAAACAAATTTTAGCAAACATCTAAATTCTTTCTATATAATAAAAAACATATTTTTCTCAAAAAATATTTAACATTTTTTTAAAGAAAACTAATTGTTTCCCAAAAATATTAAAAAAATCTTGAAATTTTTTCTAAAAATCTTTAAGAACCATGAATTTCCAAAAATCTTAAAATATCCTTTGATAAAAGTGATTTTTTTTTAAATGTTAAAGTTTATTTTTCAATAATTTTAAAAAATGTTGAAAATCTTTAAATTGTTATCAATCTTCATTAAATTATTATAAAAATTAATAGATTGTTTGTGCAATTTAATCAAATGTCTGAAATGTTTCATTATTTCGTTTAGACGGTCATTTATTTTTGATGAATTTTGTTTGTATTTCATTAAATTTATGTTAAAATTATTTAATGTTGCTTTAACTTAAAATTTCATTGAATTTTGGTTATTTTTATGTAATTAGGTAATAAAAAATCAATATTTTTTTTCGAAATTTATATAAAAAATTTCAAAATTTAACTAAATTTGTACAAAATTAATTATAACCCATCAAATCGTAATAAAAGTATTTCAAAGTTAAGGAAATTATTTATAAATACATAAAATTTGAATAAAAATGAAACCCAATTAAATGTGATTGAATGAAAATAATTGAAATTTTATTGCAGATCAATAAAAATATTTTTTAATAATAATGAAATTATTTAAAAATGAATTAAACTTAAATTAAAATCAATGAAGAGTAATAATTTCTTCGAATTTTATAAAATTACTGATTTTATCAATTTTAATGAATGAAACCTTAATAAAAATCTTTGGTATTATTTGTAATATGGTTATAATACAATAATATTATATTAAAAAAATCAAATCATGGTTTAGAATGTGTAGATAGAAAACAATCGATTTAGTTTTGAGAAAAAAAAAATTGAATAATTTCTTATAAAAATTAAAAAAATATACTGTTAAATGAAGAAATGTTTTTGTAAAAAAAAAAATATATATATATGATTTATGAAACTTGAAGATGATTTGTTGAGTTTGTGTCATATTTTTGGGAAAATGTAGAAAAGTTGATGAATTCGAATTGTTGAGAAAATACTTAGAATTTTAATCAATGAGTTTTTTTTTTGTGGAAAATATTTTATTTAAATCATGATTTTTTTTATGGTGATTCAAATCAAATTAAATTTAAATTGAAACTACGTCCTGTTGTTTATACCAAATTTGATTGTTTGCTATTTACTACATTCCAGCAAGAAAACTATAATTTTATATGTATGTTAAGGAATAATATATGATAAGAAAAGTGTAATAGAATGGTCCCTTCACCAAGAATTAACATGCATTCTCACACAGTAACCATTACTTATCAAACAAAACAAAAATTAGCCATTAAACTAATAAGTGGGTTAATTACAGCATATTACTATAATATCCTTGCTTGCACTATGGGCAAAGTGAGGCACTTCCTTCTTGTTCAATTACAAATAAGTGCCATTGTTATGCTCCGATAGCTGAAAATTGTGATGAAGTAGGTCTCGTTTAATTTGATTTTATAGTTGTTAGCGCGTTAACTACTTCATTGGATGCTGTAGCTTTTTTCGGTTTCTCGATTTCTTTGACGGCGACGACAATGGGAGGAAGCGGAAATTTGTGGTCGTTTCGTGTGGAGAGTGTTTTTGTCGGCGTTAGAATTAAATGGGTTTTAAAGAGGCGGCGTCATTTCGCAGCTCGTTTTTCTGCACTTCCATTATTGCCAGAAAAGTGGGTTACAATTTGTTCCCTTCATATTTCCTAATAATAAAACGGTATTGTTCGAATGTAGTAAAAAGCTGTTAAGTTCTTGTTAGAGAAGTATAAATTGGTATGAAAAATTATAATTTTCTAGTCTATTTTAGTTTAATCGAATAATCGAGAGTATTCTGTATTATAGTAGTTATGTTATATTGATTTATTACTAAATTTGTAGATTTTCCTTGGGTTTTTGCAAATTTTGATTAATTTTTATTAGAATTCACTTAAATAAGTATATGCACATTTTCTTTAAATATAATCGAGTTTTTGCAAATGTTCGTTGAATTTAGATGAAATTTTCAATTGAATTTTATTGAAATAGACTTCAATTTGTTTTCCTAAGATTAAATTAACTTAGGTTTATTTCAATTTTCAAGGTTTTTAGAGTTTTGTTAAATAGCATTGTTTTTATAATTGTACGGAATTTTCGTAAATGTTCGTTGCTTTTTTATTAATTTCATTAATAGTTTCCATGTTTTTATTAGAATTTACTTCAATTTCTCTAAATTTTGATTGAATTTCATTCATCTTCGTTGTTAAAAATTTAGTTGAATTGCTTTGATTTTTTTGCAATGTTTCTTTAGATCTTGTTAAATGATTCCTAAGATTGTAATTTCTCAAGAATTCAATGAATTATTAAATAATCGAATCAAGTTTCACAAAATCTATATCCGAAAATCAATAATTCAATGAAAATATGTGAAAGCCTAGCGATTTCTTGAAAATTTTGATATAATTATGCAAAAACTCAACTTCGAGTAAATAGTTTAATGCAATTGTGAAAGCATCAACAACGACTGTTTTGTAAGTTTCATTGAAATTTCAGACCATTATATGAATTATTGAAAAAAATAATACAATTTAAAATAAAATCAGGGATTTTTCGATTTTTTTATTCTAATTACTTTTTTAAAACTCAACGATGAAATAGAAAACTCTTTAAAATTTAACAATACAAACCAACTATTGCTTTAAAATCAATCAAATTTCACAAAAACAAAAACAAAACTTATTTTATCGAAAAATATATGATTTCTTTATAAAATGAATTAATTTTAAATATTGAAAAATTATAATGGAATTCTACAAAAAAAAAAACAACAATTTAAAGAAAAATCTAACAAGTGCTGTTTAAAAAATGTAACGATTTACTAAATATTTTGCTAAATTTGTATAAAAAACACAACTTATTGAAAAATTTAATGGGACTTAACAAAACATTAATGATTTACTATTCATCGATATTTTTTTAGAAAAATTAAATAAATTAAATGTTTTAGGATTTATTAAAAAACTTCATAACATTTCACGAGAATTTAATGAAATTTTATTTAAAAAAACCTGAACAATTTAGCAAATGAAAGAATAACTAAATAGTGAAACAAAAACAAATATGTATATCAAAGCGTGGAGTGCTATTTTAACTCAAGTGATTTTTTTGACTAGAAAACATTGAGTTGAATCATTTTAAGTATTCGTTAATAAATTTTGAGAATGAATCTTTTGAAATACATTTGCCTCAACTTTTCCTTAGCCTTTTCATATATTTTTAAGAAGTTGTGCTATTTATTAACTAAAATAAATGTTATTCATTTAAACAATAATTTAAAAAAAATCGAGTGTTATATAAATCATGATTTGATTTTTTAATAATTCATGATTACTATTTTTCAATAAATCATGATTTTTATTCATTCTTAAAAAAAAAATATTTTCATGGAATATTTTAAGAACTTACTAAATAGTTTAAAGTTTTTTTTTTATAAACCATCAATGCTTTATGAAACAATGCAATTAAATGTCACGAAAAATTAATTAAATTACAAAAAATAGGGATATATTGAAAAATCAATGAAATCGGAATTAAAACAATATACTTGATTTTTTTTTGCTTAAATTGAAATCCAATTAAATCTTCCCATTTCTAGTCAGGTGAGCGGAAACAACCAATCATAACAAACTTATACTGCAAAGATTGCCCATGGGATCTTATCAACGGTGTTGTAAAACTTAAAATTCCGTTGAGATTTTGAAGTTTTGTATCTGCGCAAGAGCCTTATGTATAGCATTTTTATCTTTATGTTTCCTGATAACTGGCAACTTGCAACACTGTTTGTGTATAAAATTCAATGATGCATTGACATCAGTCTTAATGTCACTTTGACTACTTGGTAATGAAAATAATGAATGAGATAATAAAATTTATTGCATAAAAATTTCTAACATTGATAAATACTTATAATTTTATAAGTTTCCTCAAGCACGTTTCTTTTAGATAACAACCCTCGGCCTTCGGCCTCGGGTTTTATCAAACAACGTGCTTTCGGAAACTTACAAAATTATTTCGTAATTTTCAATATTACAGCTGATCATTTCTGATCGATCTTATTTGAATTTCAGAAAGAAAAATATCACAAACATTTACTGATTTCTTCATAATTTCAATCAAATTTCTTAAAATAAATTACCTAAAATCTAATGATTTATTGGAAATTTCAATTAAATTTGATAATATTTCATAATACATATTGTTAAAAAAGTAAATGATATATTACGAAAATTTAATTATATTTTCAAACGGTTTATCGAACTTTTTCATAAACTTGATTAATGAAAAGCCGAAAGTATAAATATTTCAAAAACTCTTTTAAATTCAACAAAAACACAATTATTTCTTGAAAAATGTAATGATATATCTGAATAATTTAATAAATTTATAGAAAAAAATGCGTATATAACAGTGTGAAGCAAATTTAAACGATGTGATTTTTTAAATCATACTACATAATCAATATTTTTTAAAATTAAGTACAATTCTTTCAATTTGTCATTTTCATTTATTAAATTATATTATGTTCAAAAACAATTTATTTTTTTGTATTAAAAATTATGTTTTTTTAAATTGTATCTACTATATTACTGTACTAATTTATTTTATTTAAAAAAATACATTTATTAAAATTTCAACGCAATTACAAGATTTGTTTTTTGTAGATCCTGTTCAATTGAAAACAAATAGTGAAAGCTAGACTAATATATTCTTACTGTTATTTAAAATTTACCGTCGAAACTTTTTTTTTTCAAGTTATGTAATTTTTAAAAGCACAGCTATGCAAGATAAAATGAAACACAGAAAACTACTCGGACAAATAATCTTTTCCCATAACACCCCTAAATCTGATACATCGTTTTGTAATTCCGCCGACCCAAAAGATATCATAACAAAAGCCCACTGTATCTTCTCCATATATTTTTTATACACCAAAATAAGCTTTGACGAAGAAAAAAAGTATTAGATCCGTCTGGGACATGTTTTCTCGGACCAGCTACATACAACTTTTATAATCCCCCGTTAATTTGGGTGTTATTATTTTTATATACAACTACAACATGTGAAGTCGTCGGGCTACCTGCTCTAGACGAGCTGGGGTTAGACCGTAATTACGTGTTTTTTTTACGGTTCCTTGACTTCAACACACCGGTTGGTAGAGGAAGCGCCGAATTTGTCCCGGAGACCGTGGAACAAACAAAAATAATATTGTGAATAATGACATTATTGAATGAGGCGATTTATGATGGTGAAACATTTTTTTATGGCTTAATTCTTTTGGTGGTTTAATCCAACTTAAAAAAATTCTAATGTGTGCATACCAATATTATTTTTTGTAGACTAAAGACTTGAATGTACATTCTGTAGGAAAACATGTTTCCTTTTAATAAATTTCTGCATGGAAGATGAACATTTCTGGTGTTGGCGTTCGGCATTTGTTGACAGAAAAATTTATTACACTTACCAACAATGATTTTTTTTGTTATCTGAAAAATAACAGTTTTTCAAGTATTTCCATCTGTTAAAGACAAAAATGACCTTGAAAATGACAGATTGGCTCTTCTTTTAAGATACATTAACATGTCATTTTTAGTTTTCAGCTTATAGTAACTTGCGTGTATGGGAGCTGGCACACCTGACAGCTGACGATACACAATGTTCTTCAGCTGCGCTTAGGTTATAAACACAATTTCTGTTGTGACTGCGAGTTTCATATTTTTGTTGTTGAAATTATCGCAGAATTTCCTGTTTTGAAGAGGAACGTTCGATGAATCAAAATGCCACGAAAATGAGTAAATTCAGTAGATAATTTATGTTACACTTGTGGTGAAATAACATTTTTGGCATAGCCTATTGTGAAGATTACCTATCAGTATTAGTAGTCATGGTAGGGGACCAGGATAAGTAATGGGCTCCGCAGGTATATGTTGCAACTCTTGTTCTATTATATTGCGAGAATTACTAAAAAAGAAAAAAGTTCTATGGCTTCTGCTGTGCCTATGGTTTGGTGGGCGCTTACAAACCGAGCAAATTACTGCTATTTCTGCTTGACTCCGCCTGTAAAGCTTGCCAATGAAGAAAATAGAAACAGTTCAGTATCCGAATATTCCTTCCGCTATTCGACATATTCCACATTAATATAGTTTACCTGTTACAACTCCAACAGACAGTCATGAGCTTGAAATAGAAAATGAAAACTACATGGAAGAAGAAGAAACCAGCAAGCCTTCCACATCCCATTACACTGATTTGGAGGTAAAATATTGTGAATCATACAGACTGAGTCAAGCGGAATTGAGTGATCTCATTCGTGACCTTGACTTGTCAATGAAGAGGGCAGAACTTCTACGCTCAAGACTACTGAAATGGAATCTTCTCAAACATGATGTCAGTAGTTCACTGTAAAGATGTCAGAAAGATCTGCTTCCTTTTTTTTAGAAGAAAAACAATATGTGGTTGCTGCGACGTTAATGGCTTAATGGAATGTTTGAATTTGAACCATGATCTAACTGAATGCATGTTATTCATAGGCTCCATTAGGCTTATTCTGAAAGCTGCACAACTGTAACCATTTTCCTTTTATTCCTGTTGGTCATGTTGATCATGCAGTTCACATGAAGGTGACTTCATGGAAGCCCTCCTCAACTCAATCAAATATGCTGAACACAAGTGGAAAATCAGTGGCAATCTGAAAATCATCGCTATACTCTTAGGAATGCAACTGGTATACACTGTCATACCGATTTTTATGTACGTGGGGCAGTTGGGGTCGAAAATCACAGTATGTAAAAGCAAACAGGCCTGCAATAAGTCTTACCCTAGCGTGAAAAATGTCGTTGCCGAGCCTCTCGTGGAGCTATGAGATGTCCTTTTCTCAACTCTACATATAAAGCTGGGATTGATGAAAAAAACTTTGTCGAAGCTATAGACCAAGAAGGGCAGACCTTTCTATTACTTATGAGATACATTTTCTAGATTAAGTAACGCAAAAGTTAAGAAGGAAATTTTTATTTTATATAAATTTGAGAAATTGTAAATGATTCTGCATTTGGCTAAGCTCTGAAGTGGAAAAACGAAGCTTGGAAGCCTTTAAGGTACTTTTGCAAAAATGCTATCAACTCGTATGCAACATATCGCTTATAGTCCATTTTCTCCACTCCCACCGATTTTTTTCACTCAGAATTGTGGAGGTTTCAGTGATGACTACGGAGAAAGATTCCATCAAAATATTTCTTTGATTGAACAAAGATATCAGGGTCATTGGAATTAAACAATGCTTGGTGCTTGCGGATTACTGTTGGTCTGTGACTAGTGATGCTTACTAAAAAATCACTAACACAAACAGGTAGAAGACGAAGTTAAATCAAAATGTGAAATTCTAAACACTGAGCCTTTTCGTTTTTAATTTTTTATGGTGTTGCCCCTTGCACGAACCATATTGGTTTATTTATATAGCCCGTATTTATATTTTATATCCGGGAAGGGTTGGGGGTGTTAATTATGATAATTATGAGTGATGAATGGATGTTACTCCCAGATACTCATAGGCTGAGAGGACCTGTAGCCCCAATCCTTTGAAGATTATTTTACCATATCATTTGTTATTAATAGTGTTACACTGAGGATGTGTAGTTCTAATCATGACAAAAATCATGTGACGACCCCTAACCTATATAATTATATTTATTGCCGCAAAATAGCAGAACATTGCATGAAATTTTAATAACGGTAAATGCAACATCCATTATTTTTTTAAGTACATTCATTTCATGGAATTCATCATTTTGACTTTTGATATGCTTGTACTATATCTAACATAAAATATATAATGTCTGCTTTAACAACTTTAATAACAAAAACGGTAGAAAGTAATCATAATAATGATACTTTCATAGTTATTCAATCATATCATTACAGCACTAACATTTTTATACCTTTATTATTAAATTCACTTCACGACTCGTTTCACATCAATAGTAACTATTCCGTTTGACGCCAGCACTTTATCTGCGACACTTGTTAAAATAACTTGTTATTAGTCAGAACGTTAAGATTTAATTTGAAAACATTTATATAACAAAATATATGCAATATGCGCTCCAATTAATAATCGGATTTGTATCGTATCTCTTGATCATAATTAATTGTAAAATTGGCGGAGTGTGATTTAAAAGGTCGGATTTCGTACCGGACGTAGTTTTTTAATTTAATTGGAAATTGGAATCCAACAACTCCATTAGCACGTCAAGGCTAGCTCATAAAATCGGGATTTGAATTTCGAATTATTTAAGGAATTTGATGCGTTAATTATGGCAACAAATTACTGTAAACTGTAATATTTGTCATCTTCGATTAATATATTTTTTTTAATTCGAAATAAATGCGAGATACCTATTTTAAAACACTTATCCATCGAAAACAAAAATTGTGAAAGACCGTAATTATATTAATTATATGTTAAGTTGCTATTAATAATAATTCATTACATATTAAGAAATGGCTTAGATGTTGATATTTATTTCAAAATTCTTACTTGTCTTGATATTTACTACTTACTCATATTAATTATTATTATTATTATTATTATTATTATTATATTTATTATGTTTGATGTTTTGAATATATATGCATGTATAAATTCCTTATCTGCTGAAGGTCTGTGCATATGAAATATTTATTTTCAGTACCCATTTTTTAAAGATTTACTGTGCGATTTTTATAAGCTGGCGAGCAGTGGGAATGCACAGCCTCTCGTTCAAAGCGAATTACAGTGACAAAGTTATCCTCAATGCTCGTTAGCTTACAAAAATCGCATCGGTATATTTATAACTAGAGCCCGGACTTTTATGAAAATGCATATTTTTTGCTATTCATAGCCCACAAGAGTTTTTTTGTATCTACACGTTTCACGGAAAAACGATTCATTTGACACCAACATCATTTTGCATATTTTGCATATTTCGCAATTTTT
>JARJED010265833.1:0-12438 GCA_030264515.1 Sepedophilus sp. GC000190 | reverse complement strand
TGCACCTTTTGGGGTCCTCTGAACATGTTTTGACTATAAAAAAAGTTATGAACCCCCCGTTACAAAAATAACTCCGTGACCCCCCAAAATGGATGTCTGGATCCGCCCCTGCACACACAACATTTCTTCGGGTGGTTGTTGATCAGAACTGATGGTGGTCGGAGCACATATCCTGAAAGTTACATAGTGCAGATCGATAGAGTTTTTATGAATGAAAAACGCATTATGCGCCTTATTTTCAATAAGAGTAGAAAGGATTCTTGTAGAGACATTTTTAAAAAGCACAATATTTTAACTGTAACATCTATGTTTATTTATAAATGTGCGATGTTTGTGTCTAACAACCCGGAGATATTTAAAGAAACAAGGATTTCCACTCTTATAATACGAGATATCGGGATTCTATTACATTCCCTCGCCATAACACTGTGTTGTATGAAAAACTCCCTACTACCCCTCTGCACTTGTATATAATAAATTGCCCAATATCCTGCAGAATTATACTGGCAGGTAAACTTACAAAAAAGAACTGAAGGATTTTAGCAGCAAAATGTTATTATTCACTAAATGAGTTCTTGAATGAGTAAGCGGTTATGTCTTTATTGTATTTTATTTGTATGTGAATGGTGCGCTGCTTATAATATTGTATGTATTTTTAATATTTTTAAATTATTATAAAAAAAAAATTATAATTTTTAATTGTATTTGTAATTTTAATTTTATAACTATTTTATATTGACCTTTCCAATATTTGTACTCGGATCGAATGGAATAAAGATTATTATTATTATTATTATTATTATTTTTATTATATCAAATTGTAAAATTGGTCTAGTATTGGCCTAAGATTGTATGAAAATAAAAATATTTGAAGTATTAGCTTATGATTATCTACAAATAATTCGACCAACTACTGCTTAATTTTACTTCAACTGTTGACAACTGTGTGACTTCATCCTGATCAACACAATAAAGACGAGACGATGATTTACCCAAATAGCATAACAATATTTTTCCTATATTGGGCCAATATCGAACATAGAATGGCCCAATATTGAATGTGGATATTTGGAAATATTGGCCCAATATCATATGGTAATAGTGGTCCAATATCGTACACAAATATTGTCCCCATCCAAGTAGCACATGATATTGGCAGAACATTGATTTAATATTGGCACAACATTGATTCAGTTTGATTTGTGTTTGAATGCCCTGTCCATATTGACCCAATAATGGAAAATCAATATTGTAAACTAATATTGCACCAATATCATTTTACCAATATTGTTTTTTCCAATATCGGTGCAATATTGTTTTTACAATATTTGGGCAATACTGTCTTTACAATATTAATGCAATATTATTATTACAATATTCAGTTGGTTCAGGCTGGTTCTTTAGATGGACTAGACTAGATGGACGATGTCTGCTTTATCATTTATTTTGTAAGAAGCTGTTGGTATAAAACTGCCAGGCATTTCTTCCTAAATCATCTTGAGGATGAGGATGAAGTCATACAGTTGTCAACAGTTGAAGAAATAAGTAAAATAAGAAGTAGTTGGTTGAATTATTTATAGATATATCATCATAAGATAATACTTAAAATGTTATTATTTTCATAGAATCTTGGGCCAATATTGGCGTACGATATTGGACCAATGAGTAGTGTGAGAGATGATAAAAGATAAGGAAGCGGTGGTGAGGACAAGTAGAAAATTTGGAGCGTGTTAGGAAGATAAGTGAAGTTTTTATGGTTGAAAACACATGGAGAAGAAGTAGGTAAAGGAGAAATAAAAACGGGGATATAGAAATTTATATTTGGATATGAAGCGGATACAACTAGTGATGGAGCGATAGTGAAAGTGGAGGAAAGGTGGACAATGATGGGATTCTAATTGAAGCGTATTTTTTGCATGGACATAAACGCTTGGAGATAAGGTCGATAAAAAGTAGTAGCAGATTAGGCGCAAGGATTTCAAGTGTGGCGAGATAGAGGTTGAAAAGGCACGGGTGCTCTAGAAGGATGGAATGAGCATGTGCGGAAGTTTGAACAGCGGGCGACAAGGGAAGTAATGTAGGGAAATGGAAATATACGGGCAGTGAGCGTATGATGGAAAATATGTAGAGTTGCGAGCAGATATGAAATCAAAAAGAAAAAGAAGCGGAGATGGGAGAATAATTCAAGGAGGAATGTGGAAGGCGATTAAAGAGAGGACAGGGGATATGAAGGATGATTGGAGGAACGAAACACAGCTGATGGACAAATTAATGAAGAGCGAGAAAAGTGTAATGCCTGATGGATAATTAAAAAAAAATGGCTGTAGGATTTGCGCAAGGAGTGGAGAGTAAAGGGGATAAGGATTGTTGTGCAATTGAATGTTTGTATAGATATGAATATGTAGTTAATTATGCAATAAAAAGGACCTTATTATTGGACAAATGTTTTAAAATGTTAACATTCATTATTGCGCCAATATATGCCTGATATTGCCCCAATATAGGAACAATATTATTGTGCTACTTTGGGGGGTCATAATCTAGTACTTAAAATATTTTAATTTTCATATTTTCATACAATCTTGGGCCAATATTGGTGTACTTTATTGGACCAATATTACAATATGATATTGAGCGAATATGTCAAAATGTTCACATTCAATATTGTACCAATATATGCTCGATATTGGCCCAATATAGGAACAATATTGTTGTGCTACTAGGGATATTTATATTAAAATTTGAATATAAGAATATTTTAAGAATTAGCTTATGACCATATATCTAAAAAATAATGCAACTAACTACAGCTTAATTTTACTAATGTCTTCGACTGGTGACAACTGTGTAACGTCATCTGCATGAACACAATAACGATGAGAAGATGATTTAGGAAGAGATGCCTGGCAGTTTTATTATTAATCAGCTTCTTACAAAATAAATAACGCAGACATCGTCCATCTAGAGAACCTGCCTGAATCAAACGAATATTATGAAAACAATATTCCATTATTGTAAAATCAATATTTCCCAATATTGTAGAAACAATATTGCACCAATATTCGAAAATGATAAAGCAGACATCGTCCATCTAGTCAACCTAGAGAACCTGCCTCAAGCAAATTTGGAAAACAAAATATTGATAAAATTGATATTGGAACAATATTCGTTTACAATTTATTTTTTCCAATATTGGTCCAATATTGACAGAACATTGAAAAATAAATCAAAAGATTTTAAATAAACATTGATTAAATTTATAGAATTTTAATGAAAGTAATGATTTTAAAATCATTTATTTTACAGAGAATTCAAATATACCAGAGGTTTTTTTAAATATGAATATTAAAAAAACTTATTGAATTTTAAAGTATTTGATTAAAGTTTGATATTTAATGTGTTTTGACAATTTGGTAGGTATTTAAATGTTTTAAATGATATTTTTGAATCTTATTGGCAATTGTTCGTGTTGAAATGGCATTTAATACTATATAAATTGAATTATTGTTAGTTGGGCGGATATTTATGACAGTGGAATTAACATTTTAACTTTTGAAACTGTACCTTCACAATTTTAAATAACGTTTTTGAAGCCGAGTTGTCAATTCTAATTGTTCAAACATTGTTTTTGGTAATTGAAAGTTCGTTTTTGATAGTTGTACTAACACATTTAATAGTGAAAACGTTAAAATAATATTTGCAGAATTCATGGTTTTGACGTTTGAAATTATATTTTAATTAAATTTTTAAATCGTAAATAATAATCACATTTTTTAAATGTCATTTTTGATCCGGCATTTTTTAAACATCTTTAACATATTAAATTGTAGTTAGGCAATTTAAAATAATATTTTTGGATTCTACGGAGCTTTTTATAGTTGTTCTCTTTGAAGTGTTTTTTTGGCGATTAACATTTTGATGTTATATTGGCGTAATATTTTTCCAATATTGGGCCAATAATTGACAAGGCACCGCGAAACCAATAAAACTTAATAAATATTTCAAAATGTCCACATTCTATGTTGAGCTAATGTACGCTCGATATTCCAATATAGGAACAATATTATTGTGCTACTTGGGAATTTAACAGATATTGGTCAATTCATTATTTCTTCTGTTAAAAGTGTCATTTTGACTATTCAAAATATAATATCACTGCCAAAAAGATTAATTTCGATTAAAAAATGTATTTTGATTGTTAAAAATATTATTTAACCCTTTGCGTCCGGAATTAACTAAGTCTGAAATTTTTAATTTAAGAAATGAATTTCATAGTGCTAAAGTACATTGGAAAACACAAAATAACTTCTTTTTTTTACATTTACTTTCTGTAAAAAAAATATGACGGTAATACTGGCCAACCTCTAGGACTACTCGTCCCGATGATGGTATAATAAAAAACAATTTCTTCGTCGTTCGTTTAGGCATAATCCAACTCCGCATATACTGCAGCTCCACATTCTTCTTGTGTACCTCTTTCCTTGTGCTACAGCCAGCACAACGTCTTGATGTACCATATACAGGCATATGTGCTGCTTTTCCAGTTCTTCTTTTAATGGAACATATTCTTTATATCTATTTATGACTTCTGTTGACTTTCGCCCTTTTTATTTAGGTATATAACCAGTACCAATCAACCCTAAGGCTACAATTATTCGAAATTATTTTCGATTGTGAATTGAGCCATATAATTTTCGTTGAAACAGTATATACGCGTTGGCCACTATTGTGTCTACCCAATGCCAAAATATCCGATGATACATTTCTTACTTTTACGATCTATGGCATTACATTTTTTAGCATGTCTGCCTTATCAACAGAGCCCATATGTGTGTTGTAGTCTACGACAAGTCTTGGACAATTTATTTCTTCCAAAGTTCCATCCTTGTTTTGTCGGTTAGTCGAAACTGCATCCTCTGGATTGTGATAATTTGACAAAAAATGCACTGGTCTTTTGGCTTTCCATTTTAGGCATATCAATGTATCCGTTGCCATTCGCCAATCACACTGTCCTCTCGAAAGTTTCTTGTCAACTATAAAATCATCAGGTAAATATTTCTTCCATTTTTTTAGAGTCCCGCAAGCATATATATGATCTTGTTTCAAATCCCATAGTAATGATTCCATTAGAGAAATAATTGTCAAAAAATACCCTGTGATTTTTATTTTTCAATTAATTTGTAAAGTCTTTGACTACTGTTGTTCCTAAATATTTTTCAGGTAGTTCACCTATTTTGTTCATACATATTTGGAACTCACAAACGTAACCCGAATCATCTGCTCGCACTCACACTTTATATCCACGTTTAGTGGGTTTTGTCGGCATATATTGCTTCATTGATGATCTCCCTTTGATCATTCTCTTGAAAATATCCTGGGGAATAGTACTATTTTGTTGTTGTTGTTGTTCTAGACAGTGTTTCTAAGAGTAATGCTACTTTATATAGTTTATTATAATAAGGTTCTCCTTCTTTTTGTTGTAAAGAATTATTTGTAAAATGTAAATTACCTAGCAGCCAATAAAATCTATCACGTGAAACAACTTTAGAGATATATGCGCCTCTGACTTCTTCTTGTGATGACCAATAATCCATTAGACTAGGAAGTTTCTTTATGCTCATTAGTAGATTTACACCGAAAAACAGTTTGATTTCATTACTTGTAGTTGGCAGAAACGCTTTATTCCTATTATTGGTATATCTCTGAGTAGCATATAGATTTGTGTGAAATGCTATTAATTCAAATAACTCCTTTGTAAATAAGAACATGAAGATATCTTCAGGACGTTCAATTGCTTCATCCACATTTTCACTTCACCACTTTGAGACGCAAAAATTCGAGGTTCTTGATAAAAATTCTGTTTTGACCAAACCGACTTCGAATATGTAGATAAAGACGTTGTGCTATAACGTAATATTTTCGCTGTGCTTGAAATTGGCTCATCAACGCTATCAACTATAGCATCTTGAGATGAAATATCCACTTCATCTTGTTCGTCAAAAATATTTGCTTCAACATATTCAAGAAAATCAATTTGTCAATCACCAATAGCTTCATCTTCTGAGAAGAAAATCATCTGCCAGCGACTCTGCATCGCGTGCCATTTCAATATTCAAATGATATATTTTTCAAAGATAGAAAAGTAATGTCACTTTTAACTAGATCTTATTAATAATCCTGGTCATAATTTGATCATAACATATTTTTTTCCTATAGATTGCACTACAAGCGACATGCCCAAACAGTGGTTAGATTGTTGCACCATTAGGATTGAGCTAACAAATTTTTAAATTAGTGGTTATTTGGCTTAACCAGTTGGACGCAAAGGGTTAATAACTTTAATAAATGTAATATTAATTATCAAATGTGTAATTTCAATTTAAAGTTTAATTTTAGCTGTCAACATTTTTATTTTAAGAGTAAAAACCGTTATTTTAATTGTATATAAAATTGTTATTATAAAAAGGTATGAGAACAATATTTATGCTGTTAAAAATATAATTTTAATTGTAAGAAATGCCAAAATAAGCATAAATAATAAATAAACACTCAATTCTTACAAATTCATAAATGCGATCAACATTATGCAGAAAATGTCAAAAATCTACATATTCTTACCAAAATTATTGCATCAATGCATATTAAATTTAAAATTAATATATTGTTCATCTAGCACTTGGTGAAACGACATTTTAACAAGGAGAAATAATTGTAACACTTGGTAGAGTTTCACGAATTTATTGTAAATTATTTACAGCAACCTGACCGGTTTCGATCTAAAGATCATTTTCAATGGAAAAAGTAAAGTGAACTTTAGATCGAAAGTATAATTATAATATGATACATGTGTGTATATATAAAATGAAACAATATACTATCTGTCTTAAGATATTAAATGTATGTGGTTCTATGCTTTATTTAAATTATGCGTACTTATAATGTACTTATCAAAATATATAATACAAGGTTTTATTGATGCAATTTATTATATTATAAAACTAATTTCTATCATGTAGATCAAACGCAGACAAATCAATTATTATTAAAAAATAAATAAAAAAAATTATTAGTAATTTCAATTTTTTTAGATTAATAGAATAATATGAAATATGCAATAATATTAGTATTAATGTATACACATATATATCTACTATAATCATCTAGAATTTATGAGCTATATCCTGTTTAATTTATCTGTTAATAGCGCAATGTAAGTCTATTATCACGAAATATTATCTCCAACATTTTTTTCGAAAACTAAAAAATGTATATGCTCCCACTATAATCACGGCCTCGTTAAAACTCCAATAAAATTTTAATGAACACGATAAGAACAGTTAACAATTACATCGTTAATAAACACCCTTGTATATCTTCTGCGCATATGTGCCAACTGTTAACAGCCCTGTGCCGTTAAAACTGCAATTTAGCGCCATTAAAATGACTAATGGCTCAACAAATTCCATCATCGTAAATCCAAATAAATCAAATCGTAAGCAGCATGTTTCGCCCAGAAATTCATGTCAATTTAATTACCGCATCATGATAAGGAGTTGATTACGAATGCGCAATATGCAGGAATTAATAAGCACATAATATATGCTACAACTGAATGCATTGCAATGCTAATTCTTAATATTACTTCGTTGTTTATGGTCGAATATGTGCTCACGATTTTTTTTAGAATAAGCGAGCCTCAAAATTTATGTGATGTTTTTAGAAATAATGTAATAATTTTATTACCAATAAAAGTCTGTATTTTCTTATACAAATTGTTCGGGCGACACTTCATCACTTATTGTGATGTGATAATATTCCTTTGCCCATTGTGAGAAAACTAGCTACAAATAATTAAATTAAATGTATTCATGTTTAATTTTTTATGGTCGAACTTCATGCACAAAATATCTAAATATAAACAATGATATTGATTATAATGTAATTAAGATAATGCAAGTCGCACGAAACAAAATGTAATGTTGATTTTTTTATATATAATAAATAAGTACAAATCATAACCGAGTATATATTTTGCTAAAAAAATAATGTAAGAAAAAACATGTAAACAATGAACACAAAATTAAAATTATATATTATATAATAAACAAAAATCAACGTTTTATGTAAAATAAATGGGCAAATAAAAATAAAAAATTCTGCAACAATGTAAGTATACACTTGCGGTGGTTTTCCCATAAACACTGCCACAAATTACATCACCAATAAGTATACAGTAAGTAGAGTATTGTTAAAAACATACTACACTAAATGCATTGAACGCACATACACACACTCTACAAGAGACAATACACGACTGAATATTTTTATTATTTGTGGGACTATTACACTATATTAGGTTTAAAATTACAATTTTTTATTTGGAAAAGCGGTCGTAAAAAATATAAAGCACAAAAAATAAATATTCGATTGACACAGACCCTCGTCTGAAGGTATTAGAATTAAATTCTTTTTTCAGGAAATACATGAATTATTTAAAATACATATTTACTTTATATAAGAAATACGCAAACTATAAAAAATAATATAAACAACTCATTCCTTAAAACACTCGCCGCTAGCTCGTGTATTAAACTTAGAATCGTGCTGTAATTCCTGACTATTTAGCTCCTTGTTTAGTAAACTATTTTAATTATTTTCAACGATTTTTGCTTCATTTTTTCAATGACTGACTAGTGGTTTTTGATGTTTTATCTTTAGGTCTTCAAAAATAGTAATGTTCAGTGCTTCTAAAATTCAGGTGCAAATACAAAATATGTTTAGTCTGTTTTGGTTTTCCACTTCTGCGTAATTTGAAAACGACTCGTAAAGAACAAATAATGAATGTTAATTTTGTAACTTTTAGAAAAGTTAAATAAAAATATAATGTAGTCGACCGGATTCACATTACTGTTTTCTCAAAATTGCCTTTACGACTTAAAATTTTCACTCATTGGGTTATATAGAAAAGAAATTATATTTTCAATTAATTAGTTAAAAAAAAAAATAATAAATGAAAATAAAAAATAAATTCAAATAAGGCTGGATAATTTGGAAAAATAAAATAATATTAAACAACAAGATGAGCAAAAAGGTCCCAAAATTATCAAAAAAATCATACAAAATTAAAGAAGAAAAAATAAATAAACTAATAATTTTGTAAAACATTTTCAACTTTCTCTTTTATTTTTATTACTGCTGCCGGTTCTGAGGGCCTTGATATGAGATATTTTATTTTTTCAAGTATTTATGAACTATTAATAGCGACAACCGAGAAAATTTTGCTTGATTAGATTAGATATTAATGCTTGTGATACCTGTGTCATTGAACGGATTTTGTGATTTTATGAAATTTAATCATAATACAATAGCCATAGCGACTGGCTAATAAATATATTGTGTCCGCGGAATTCTAAATTTTAAGCTGGAAACAACATAAAATAAAACTAAAAAATGTTCATACCTATGTTAAACTAATGGCGACTGGAATAACCGAATAAACGACGAACCCAAGGTAAAATGATTAATTCATTTTATTAACTCGAAAATTATTTCACTGATCCATGTCAACTTTTCACGTATGAGTGTGTTACTATAATTACAACAGTAAATGTTTAATTATATTTAAATTGAAAATTTAAGGGTAGTATTTATTAAGAGAGGAAATAGTGAATGTTTTTTTAAGTTCATATCGCATTGAGACTTAATATTTAATATATCCATATATTGAAATTTATTTATGTAACCAGATGAAAAGTTTTTGAAATAACATTGAATTTCCTCATGGAATCAAGTGAACATTATAGAATTATTGGAAAATTCTATTGGATTTTGTTGAAACGTAATGTAGTTTGTTCGAATTCGCATCAAATCGAATTGTAGTAAATATTTCATTAAAATTTATTCAATTACATTTTGTTTCTTTAGCAAAACACTCATTGTATTTTGTGCATAATATTACTCAATTTTTATAGATTATTCAATAAATTCAAGAAGTTTTTCATTAGAGTGTGTTCAAATTTAATTGATTTGTCGTATAATTCTGCAAAATTTCTAAAGAATTTCTCTAAAATAACATTGAATTTCCGCTAGATATTAATTTTCTGCAAAACTAAATGAATTTAATAAAATTTCATTGAATTTCTGAAGAGCTTTTCATGGAATTTAAGTTCTACTGCAAATTATTGCTGAATTTGGATAAAGTTTAATCGATTTTTCGTTTCGGTTAGATTGACTATTTTGAGGTTTAATTAATTTTAAGTAAGTACATTTGATCGAATTTTTGTAAAATTTTATTATTTACGGATAAAAAATGTAATTATATCGATATTTCTTGAAATTATATTATGATTACATCGATTTTTATAGAATTTTAACCAAATTGCGTTAAATTACTTGATTTTTTTAAATAGAATTATTTATTAAATTTCACCAAATTATAGTCCAATTTAATTTAATTTGTAGGGTAACGGTGATGGGATGGTGGTCGATTGGTAGATGGTGCTCTAGTTTTCATGCGCTATAGAGCCAAGGATACTTGTTTACACTCCTTAATGTGTAAAGATGTGAACACTTTAAAATATTTTAAACAACTTGTATTGATATTAACAAATTTATGTACAGGTAACAATTTAATATTTAAACAAACTACACGGATTCGATCTTGTCTGCGAGTGACACAAGAGCGAAGAATGTTCTGGTCAGATGTCTGTCGACTTAAACTACTTGTAAAAAATGTAGTGAATGGCACATCCAGTACAAAGCACTTTACAAAAGTGCCTAGTGACAAGTTTTTTATTGTGAGCTAGATGGTCCAGGACATAGAGGTGAAGATGAGTAGCTGCGAACACACTCTGCCATTTCTCGATCGGGTTCGTTCTTTCAAAGGGGCTGCGGTGCGCTCTGGCGCATTACTCAGAGCGGGGGTTGTTCACGAGGGTTGTGCACGGCACGGCACGCGCTGGGGTAGCTCGCGAGAGTCACTGTGGGAACGAGACGGCACTGGGGCTGAGGAAGAGGGTGAATACGCGACGTGCTACATCCTCTCCCTATGGTTGAGCTGGATCCTCCGGCTGAACCATCTCTGCTGGGCGCGGTGCCTTTCGAGGTCTTCCTCGGCGCCTAAAGAGTCGTTGTGGAGCTGTTGGTTCCACTTCATGTACAATGAAGGACATCAGGGCACTGATGTGGTATGTTCCTAAGACGGTGGCTGGATCTTCTAGGGCATCTATATCGTAGCTGACGGATCCATGTTTTTTGAGGATAGTGTAGGGTCCATCTCTTCGAGGAGCAAGCTTGGAGGTGAACCCTGCCTTGGCGTTTCTGAAATCCACACATGGTCTCCGGGCTGGTACTGAGGATCGGGCCCCCGCTTTTGGTCTGCAAACTCCTTCCTGGAGTCCTGCTGCTGGACAACACGAGCTTCATGGAGACTATCGGCTAATCGTAGCAGATAGGGGGTGATCTCTGCAACGAAGTTTTCTGACGTAATTATTCCGCGCAGATCTTGGTGGACGTCATCAGGCGTCCGTAGTTGTCGTTCAAAGGTGAGGTAGGCGGTGTGTCCTGTAGACTGGCAGGGGGTGGAATTCATCGCGAATCGGATGACAGGCAACTTGAAGTCCCATTCGTCATGGATATTCTGGACCAGGATTGCCAATTGTGTCTTCAGGTCCCGATTCTTTGCTGTATGGTGGTACACTGGCGTAAAGAAGTGGTGCATCCCGAAACAATAGGTTACTTGTTGGATTACCACACTGGCAAATTTGGTACCGTTGTCGCTGGTCCGGGTCATCCCATAGCATACGAAAACCTCGTTGACCATGGTCTCGGCGCAAGCTGCAGCTGTAGCATTCTCTAGGGCAAATAATTTCACCAATTTTGATGCGATGTATTCTAGGATTAGGATAGTCGTCTTCTTCCTTGGAGTGGTGGGCAGTGGTCCAAAAATATCAATAGCGAACACCTCGAAGCGGCTGGCAGCGGCACTGGATTGTAGTAGTCCGGCGGGCTTCAGATTGGTTGGCTTGTATCTTTGGCACTCTACGCAGTTTTTGATGTATTTAGTGATGCTGGCTAGCATACCAGTCCAATAATATCGCTGTGCGATTTTCTTTTGTGTCCGCTGCCCTCCATAATGTCCGGCAGTGGGATCATCGTGGTAAGCAGCCATAATGCAAGGTATTTCTTGTACTGGGATCACTAGCTTCGCGTCTTCTTCTTCTAGGTCTGGTACATAGCGATGTAACACGCCTTTGTTAAGAAGGTAACCCTGTTGGGACCAATAATGTATATTTTCACTACATTCTGCTTCCAATGCTTCTATGATTTTTTTAATGTCCTCATCTTTAAGTTGCTCTTCGCGGACGTATTTTTCTCCTGGGGTGGGCAAATCAACTGTGACCGTACATATTCGGCACCTAGCTTCAGTCTCGATGGCCG
>JARJED010265001.1:0-11321 GCA_030264515.1 Sepedophilus sp. GC000190 | reverse complement strand
TTTTTGCCGCATAGCGCCCCCCTGTCCTGGCGCCCTTGTGCGACGCACACAATGCACACCTAGTTGCGGCGGCCCTGGTAACAATAAATTATAGTTATAATTTTAACTTATCATCGCTGCTTGATCACAACGAAACACCTAGTGTCTTGTACACATATTATTTATTCCCAATTCACACTTTGTGACATAACAAGTAATTATTTGCATAAAATTTTATTTTACTGTCATGAAAGTATGCGGCTGATAAGATAGAGCCGGCGCCGTTAAACGTGGTCATAATAGTTTAAACACTTTTAACACTGATCACAATAACATAAAATTCACAAATTAAAAATCATATATATGTGGTGCCAGTAACCCACATGACTGGTGGACAAAGCTACATGGGGTCAGGCGCCACACCTGCCTCTAGACATATTTATTTGGTGCATGGGCGAAATGGACAATTGACAAAGCACTGGGACAGATTAATAATAGACACTTTAATTTTTAACATATATTTTTATTTTATAAATTTGAGACGACGGAACACAAAATTTAATAGCGAACGCGGGACTATTTTATAACATGACAGGAATGATTATACAGTAACTACAATAATAGTAATTTTGTTGTTGTTTTTAATATCATCGCCTAGCGCTTACTTGAAAGTGACGGGCGCAGCAGCAAAGCCTGCTGTGCCCGTTACAATAGCCACCCCCCTTAGAAGGAAAATAAATAGCATGTAGGGAAAGGTGTTCACCACACGTTTGGTGAGGGGTCGTAGGACAAGACGCGTAGTGCGGCCTGACGGCAGCATAATACGACATCTGTCGGTTGATGGCCCGGTGCAAGTGGCATCGTGGGCGTGTTGGTTTGACTTGGCAAAAAAACGGGATGTGGGTCAAAAGGAACGGAAAGGAAGATGAAGGAGTGGCGGTTGTAATTGAGGGAATTCTAGGCTAAGTGGCTGTAGGGATATAAAAAACAACAACACTGACCAATATCTAAAGTTGTGTGCGGAGCCTCCAGATGTCACGTCTGCCCGGGTAATTTGAGGTCCTGTCCTGGGCGTTTGGTGGGTCGGGGGCTGTGGTTGCTGGCTGTTTCGTCGGCTGCATGCGTGTCCTGTTGTCCGGGGTGTTTGCGTCTAACGCTAACGTCAGATCGACGTGGCGCCTCAGCTCCGGATCTTGCTGTAACCGGTGGGCTATTTTGACCCAGCCGTCGCGCCTTGGCGTAGTATGCGGCTTCCTAGGCGGTCCTTCGGGAGGCTTCTGTTGGCCTGGGCGCACCACGGCATGTGGTGCTGCAAACCGTGCCGCGTGGTGTTTGCTGGTGCGGGGGGCCGAATTGGCGGACGTCTTCCATTTTTCCTGACAGTCCGCGGCCGCGCGGTGGTTGTGGTTGCGCGTACTCCGTATCGTGGGTCACCATTGCGGCGCCAGTAACTCACATGACTGGTGAACACAGCGACATGAGGTCTGGCGCCACACCTGCCTCTAGACAGGCAGCGTATATTTTATGGACGATTATTTCGTGCACGGGCGAAATGGACAATTGACAAACCTCTGGGACAGATTAATAATAGACACTTTAATTTTTCACATATATTTTTATTTAATAAATTTGAGGAACGGGGAGAACACAAAATTTAATAGCGAGCACGGGACAATTTTATAACATGACAGGAATGATTATACAGTAACTACAATAATAATTATTTTGTTGTTGTTTTTTATATCGTCTCCTAGCGCCTACTTGAAAGTGACGGGAGCAGCAGAAAAGCCTGCTGTGCCCGTACATATACATTGAGGTTTCATTGTTTTAAACTGTAGCGATGTGGTACGTAGGACGTAGAACGAGAATTATTCATCGATTTTCTTTGAAATTCTATAATGTCCGTTTCATTTGTTTTAATTTTATTAAATGTTATTTGTTATTTCGTTCGTTTCTTTGGAAACATGTTTTCTTTTCTTTTAATATTCTGCGACTATTTTTTTATTTTTCAATATTTTTTTTTAATTTTCATTCACATTCGTCTGATTTTCCAAAATTCTAAATTTCAAAGTTTTTTTTTTTAATTAATAAGAATGGAAGAGGGGTGAATGTAATTAAAAGAATCAGAGAGGAAAAGGAAGGGACGGGGCGAGTGAATTGGGTGAAGGGAGGAGATAGTAGGTGAAGAGAAGGGGAAACATAGAAAGGGAGGGTAGTTATTTAAGAAAATTATGTAAAAAGTATTATTAAGAACAGATGTAAATATGATGCCAATAAAGGAAATATATATAATATATAGTAATAGAGTATAGATAGATAATAAAAAACAATCATTATATTTATAATTGTTTTTTTTTAAATTCGTAAAATTTCACTAAATTTTGTTGGACATTTAACTTCTTTTGCGATTTTTTTTTAAAGTCTTATTGAAATTTGTTTAAATTTCATTTTTTATTTGAACTTTTCAAAAATCTTGTTTTTTACTTGAATCAATATAAATTCAACATAATTGTTTTAAGACAATTTTTGATTTTGAGCATTTGCGGTGGTTTGTAATTTATTTTATATACAAAAAAAACTTATAACTACTAATTAAGTAATAAATTATGGAATATAGATATTTATTACAATTTTAATTTTCAATACATTTTAAAATAGGTTCATGTTTATTACAGAAACAAGTTAATTACGCAAATAAGCATCTGTAATATCTTTACATCTACTTGTTATAGCATTGTACAGTGCATTAATATATTCAACTCGCTGTTGCCCATTCCAATCTCTCCTCGCTCTATCAAGATTCAATTCCAGTTTCATCTTGTTTGGACCAGTATTGAGAGTAACCCTTACCGTAGCCATAAGCTCACGTTCACGTGCAGTAGGCACATTATCCAATGTGCGTAAATTAGTGGTGAAACCTAATCTATTATTCAAATGATTCTTCAAAGCTTCCCAGAATACAGCTGTCAATCTGCGCACGTATAGGTACGGGAATCTACGTATATTACCATCGCCCACTTGCGGCATGGCTACGTCCAAATCTAGAACGTTAAGTCCTCGAACGAATTGAGTATTTCCAGATGTGCCACTCAATTTACGTTCGACCATGTCCTCAATGTTGCTCTTTGATATGTAATATAAGGTATTCACGAATTTCGATTTAAGCTGCAGATTCCAGTCGGATTTAACACGGAAATTCATGACCAAGTTGACTTTTTGTGCCATCTTATCTGCGCTTGCATTGTCTTGATAATTGAAATTCATTCCAGCCTGTAATGTACGAAGATAGGCGCGATCGACATTGAAATTGGTGTTCAAATTTTGAGCAATATCCATCTTCAATAAAGGACCCATTACTTTACTGATGGAAGTCCATACACTGTCCATTGTGCGTTTAATGTAAACTTGCTTCAAGCTCCTGACGTATGCTACGTCAACATCTGGTAAATCTATGACTGCTTGATAGCGCTCAATTGCAGCTTGTTCTATGGTCAATGAGATCATCTTGTATACATTTTTAATTAGCAGGCTTGACATAGCACCAGCATATTTAAGTTTCTGTTTGTCATCCCAATCAGATTGAACATTTTGAGTATTAACAATAATTCGTACGCGAGTTGGGAAGCTGCGCTCTTTTCCAGAATATTCATATCTTACTTTAAGGTTCGATGCTAGTGTTGCTGCATAGTCTGTATCTACTTTACCCACGGAAGACATTAGCTGAACTGTGTTTATACCCAATTTTTTACTCAATGTGCGCCCGAATGTGTTAAATATAATCACATTCCACCTGAGCTCATACAGTTTTCTGTTTTCAGTGCCCCATTTTAAGCTCACACTTGGTAATACTACATTCTCAATTAAATTGTTGCTTTCATCATCTTCACCTGATTCGTTGCTTTCTTGAGATGCTGCAGCATCTAAGCCTTCATCGATCATATCTTGCATATTACGGTCAAGCAAGTATTTGATTCCAGCTGCATATTTTAGTTTATCGTTATAATTCCAGTTGGTTTTTATTACATTCCAATTGAGAGTAATGCGTGCTGATGATGGGAATCTTCTATCACGATTAGTTGTTGTTCGCCCAAAGTTGTAATTAATGTCAAGTCCTGCTGTTATACTAGCGGCATATGCTGGGTCAACCTGAATTTTGCTAATAGTTTGTTGCACATTGATACCCAGTTTATTCCTCAATCGAGCAGCAATTGAATTCCACAGTAAATTTACACACTTGGTTTGATAATCACCTTTGTTGCCTTTAACTGCAGTATAAGTTGTCTTAGGTAGATTAAAAGTGTCTCTTGAATATTTTATAGTTTCACCATCCAAATCATCTTCCTGATATCTTTTAATTAACTCGTTTATTTTTCCATCTACCATTTTACGAATGTTAAATCTTATTGCATTTATAAATTTAATTTTATCCTGTCTGTTCCAACCTTTATTGACTAATTTCCAGTTATACGATAAACGAATTGCTCTTGGAAAACCGGTACCAGCATCTAGTACAGAATATCCGTACGTTGCCTTCAAATTATTTTCTATAGAAGCTGCATAAGATTTATCAATTGTATTTCCTATATATGGCAGCCTACGTAAATTATGAATACCCAATCTTCTTCCATAATTGACAGCTAATCTATTCCATATTGCATAAATTACTCGCATGCTGTATCGCCTTCTATCATTAATGAATGATCTTACGTTATATGTTGGGAAATTTATGTTAACAACAGCTACATCATCGCTATCATCCTCTAATTCATCAGAATCGTACTCAGTTTCTGCTTCTAAGAATTGTGTTATTCTGCTATTCAAATATTGCTTAACATTATATTGAATGCCTGCATAGAATTTAATTCTGTCCTCACGCTTCCAATTCAAATTGATTTTCGCCCAATCGATTTTGATTTGCACTGACGATGGGAATCTGTGTATTTGCCCGTTACGATTTTGGTCGAAATTGTTTGTTAAACTCACAACATCATTGATGCTTCGGGCGTAATTTTCATCCACGTTAATGCCAGCAAGCGATATTTTTATGCCAAACTTTCTGCCCAATATATCTGAAATGCGCCTCCAAACTTGATTATACGTCCTATCAAAATATGTCTCGCGATTCTGCTTCACCCATTTATATGTTGCTGTTGGGATTTGTAGTGTTGTGAGTGTGAATTTGGAATTCTCAGCGTCGCTTTGTTGGTGCTTATAAATTTGAACTGATTTGTGTACCATAGCATTGATATTCTTTTTAATGTTTAATCTGCATGCAGCTGAGAATTTCAATTTTTGATCTGCATTCCAGTTGCTTTGTATATATTTTATGTTCAATTTAAAACGAACCCCAACTGGCAATCTGTTACGGCCTAAATAATTATAGTTCATGTTAATTGCACTCATCATTTCTTCAGCATATTCCCCATCAACTTTGTAATCATCTGTTAATGCGCTTACTTCTATCTGTAACCGTTTGGCAAGTACTTCCCATTCTCTCTTCCAAACTATACTATTCAAATTGTTAACATATTCATCTTCTTGTATTTTACTAATATCTGCTCTAGGGAAATTAATGAAGCTTACATATTGGTCTGCGCCTTCATTTTCTTCAGATGAGTCATCTTCTTCAGATGCATCTTCTTCTAAACCATCATCAATTACCAATTTAACTCCACTAGTGATGAAATCGTATAAGACCTTCGCTAATTTTATTTGCTCGGCAGTTTGTTGTGCATTCCTAATGCGATTCCAGTTAATCTTATAACGGAAAGCTGATGGTAGTCTGCGCTCACGATACAAACTATTCCGCTCATAAATATAGCTGTACTCAAATATGCCTCTAACTAATTCAAGGTATTCTTCATCTGGCTCAGTTGCTCCGCTCAAATCCAATTTGCTTCCAAACTTCTTCTCCAAAACAGCTATAACATTATTCCAAATAGCATCCCGCCACTTTACTATAGCATCACCTTTATTGCTTTTAACCCACGCATATTTAACTTTTGGAAGGACTACGGTGGTTCGCGTAAATTGATCGTTATCGCCATCTAATTCAACAGATTCGATTGAATCATCAGAGATTTTACCAGTTACTGTGCGAACTAAAGCAATAACTCTTCGTGCCAAATTGTAACGCACTGCACTTATAAATTTGCATTTCTGTTCCCTACTCCAATCTGATCTAACCAAATTCCAATTGAAATTTACACGCAAATTTGATGGTAATCCATTTTTATATTTATAATTTAATTGGACTGCATTTTGAATGCTAGCTGCATATGTTATATCAACTATAGGCGCTTCTTCACTATATTCTTTAAATGAGATACCGAATTTCTTCTCCATATCCTCCCAGGATGTTTGGTATATTGCAGTCTCAAGCTTGACTGCGTACGCATCAGAATCCACCAACACATTCTCTAGATTTTCTTCTGGTAGTGCAACATGAATTTCTGCAACGTATTCCTGGAATGTTTTGTACACTAATACGTGCAATTTCTTTAGTACAATTTCTTGTAATGTGCGTAAATAGCTTAATTTTTCTTCTATGCTCATCTCATCAGGTTTGGTTTGATAGTTGCATAATATAGTTATTCCGCTCGGAACTTTGTTACTGTCCAAAGTGAATGTAAGTGTAACAGCCGATTCTAAAGTTCTTGCTAATGTAGCATCGAATTTAGCACCACTGACTTGCGAGATCTCGATTTTATATTTGGTGGCTAAGCTTTGCGCGTAATTTAACCACAGTTCATTTTCTAGACTTGCAATGTAAGTTTCAAAGCTTATTAGGATGGAAGCTAGGGTTTGTTGTTTGAATTGTACACTTGTGACCATATTTTCACCTTTAATTGCGCTTAGTAATAGCGGACGAATTTTTTTGTAAGTTGTATGTCTTAAATTGTAGATCAACTGCAATCTATCCTTAATGCTCCAAACAGTGTAATCGTAGGGATCAGAAATTTCAATCAAAACTCCACTTGGAATTTCGTTGTTATCACCTTTAAATTCCAGTTTAATTTGCAGCGTCTTTTCGTACTTTTCCTGCATTTTCGGGTTTAGGCTTGCAGTTTCTACTTGCATTAGATTGACTTCAAATTCGGCAGCCATTTGGGCAGCATTGAATATAAATATATCCTGCTTCATTTTCAGCACGTATTCCTCCATATTAGCTTTAGCCCAAGCTAAATCCACTTTTGGGAATTGGATTTCATATCGTTCAGAAGGTTCGCCTATATTAATGGATCTTATCAACATTTCCCTCAATTTTCTGCGAATTACTAAACGATATGTTGCCAAATATGTTAATTTTTCCTCTTTTGTCCAGGATAAACGATTGTCAGTGTTATATGATGATCTAATTGCCATACCAATTGGTATTCTACGATCGGTACCTTCATATCGTAACAGTATAACAATAGCTGCATCTAGCTTTGAAGCTAATTCCGAATTGTCTTTAACGCCTTCGATTTCACTTACATTGATCTCAAAATCTTGTGATAAATCATAACTTATGCTGCTCCAAAATAGCGACATTAAGGTATTCAAGTATTCCGCTTCATTTGATAATGCCCATTGTAGTTCTACTTTCCTAAACTGTATTTTTAAATTAGGCTTGATTCCATTAAGACTATAGTATGCTTTTTCTTCAATTGTTTTTGTTATGAATGTTTGCACAGTCTTAATGTACTGCAGTATTTCTTGTTTGCTCATTTTGGAAACATCTAAATTATCACTTCTGAGAATAGTTATTCCGCTTGGAATCTTTTTATTTGCTCCTGTATATTGGAATCTTATTTTAACTGTGTTCAACATTTGTAATAGTAGATTTGCATTTACTGTAGCACTAGCCGCTTCTTCTATTTTAACTCCTAACTGCATCTCCAAATCCCTAGCTGCGCTGCTTAAAGCAATGGTGCTCATTTCTCTGACGTATTCCTCAAAATTAGCTTCCGCCCAAGATGCCTCTATCTGTTTAAGCGTTATTTTAACTTGTTCTTCAGATCCTGATATTGATTTTGCAATTTGCGCCTTCATTTTTAGATCAATAACGTATTGCATGGTTCTCAAGTATGCGGCTTTCATTTCTTCAGTTAATTTGTTATAGTCGGTTGTATCAATGTTCACAATATTAATACCAGAAGGCACTTTACGTTCATTGCCTTCATAAGTAAATGTTAGCGTTATTTTACTTTCAAGGGATTTTGATAATTCGTTATTTACTGCGGCTGTTGCTATCTTCGAAACATCAATGTTGAATTTCTTTGCATAAACCGTGGAGGCGCTTTGCCAATAGGCAGTCTGCAATTGAGTTATATACTGAGCTTGATTTGCTATGGCCCAAGCAGCATCAACTTTAGGAAATTTGATTCCAACAGGAGCTGTATAATCTATGTTTGCTTCTACATTTACCTTAACTACTTGTCGCATTTTTCCATACAGAGCTTCTTGTGCGGCCCTAGCAAAGCTTAGCCTTTCTGCCAAGCTTAGAGTAGCAGCGATATTAAAATTGGTTTTTACAATAACATTGCTTGGCACCTTTTTATTGTTATTTGAATAATGAAGTGTCACCTCTATGAGTTTACTCAATTCTTGGACCATATTTTGATTTAATGTAATGCTTCCTATATTGGTCATGCCGGCTGCATCAATATTCAAAGTAGCTTGTAGCTCGCGTGAAATGCTTCCCCATGAAGAAATTTGCATAAGTTCAATGTAAGCATCTGTATTGCTTTCAATCCATTCAAAACTTACTTGTGGTGCTACAACTTTGGCAGGTATTTGGAAATTAGCTCCTAATACGCTTCTTATAACTCTGCTGCGCAATTTTTGCCCAATGACTAGTTGCAGTGATTTTACATAACTTAAAATTTGCTGCCTGGTCATTCTGGTAATGTCTATTTGAGGAGCATCGACCTTAATACCGATTGGTATTTTGGTGTCGCCTCTTTCGTAGTTAAGGCGAACAGTTACTGTATTCTCCAATTCGCTCAATATTTTAGCATCAATTTCTGCAGAGCTCAAATCGGCTATGTTGATGTTATAAACAGTTTCATATTGTTTAACGGAGTTGCTCCAATATTGTTTCTGCAATTGTTCAGAATACTCCTCGTAGTTTTGCATTGCCCAATTTAAGTCGACTTTGTTTATTGTAATTGTGAATTCCGTATCCTTTCCATCAACACCAACAACTTCATTTAAAGTGCTTGTGAGCACTTTTTCTAGCACGAATCTGTATGTGCGTAAGCGCCGAACTATTTCCTGTTTCGATAAAATTGTATTAATTAGCTCAATTAGGTAATTTGAGTGTATGTTAGCACCAATCGGTATATTGTCCCTATTAAATATAACATTCAAATCCAATTTAGCTTCTATTGTATTAACAATTTGCTGATCCACAGTGCTGGCTTCAATATCAGCAAGACTTACATCAAACCTTTGTTGTAATGATTTCCACGTTGTTTCCCATAAAATATTCTGCAGCCTTTGATAGTAAATATTTTTGTTATCAATAGCCCATTGGTATTGCACTACAGGAAATTCTACTTTTATCTCAGCAATATTTCCACCTACAGTATTGCCAGTTATTATTGCTTTTATTAATATTTGTGCTGTATTTTGAATATAAATAACTATAGCTTCAGCAAAATGAGCTTTCTGTTGATCGTTCCAGTTACTTTTAACGAAATCCCAATTAACTACTACTTCCACGCCGGTCGGGACTTTTCCGCTCTGGTAATTCTTTTCATAAACAAAAGTGAAAGTTATGGCTGATTTCACGAGTTCTGCAAATTCTTTGGTAGGGTCCGTCGCTTTATTTAAAGCCTCCAGTATGTTGATACCCAGTTTTGCTTGCAACTTGGCACTAAGTGATCCCCAAATGGCATCATAAATTATTACTCTGTAAGCCGCACTATTAGCTTTAATCCAATCCAAATCCTTGTTTTGAATTTTTGTAATTACTAAATTGCTGTTATCATTAGTGGCTAATTCAATCATGTTATTGAGACTTGTTTTTATGATGAATATTATTGAGTATATGTAATTCAGTTTTCGCTTCACATCCCATGCTTTAACATCATCAAGAAAGAAATCGAAACTCACCCCTGCAGCCAATTTGCTGCCACCATATTTGTATTTTATATTCACATGATTTTTAATAGCATCGCTTGCTTGAACTTCCACAGCTGTATTCAAGATTCCATTTAATGTAATCATCGTTTGTTGCTCCAAATAGGTGGATATGCTGTTCCAAATTATGCTAAATAGGCGTTCGAAGGCTAAGGCTTTGTTTTGTTGCACCCATTGCAAATCGAATTGCGGAAAATTGATAGCAGTTACTTTTGTTTCTGTTGATATTCCACTCGGAAAAATTTGTGTCAAAAATTCATTAATCTTACGCCTCATTAATATAAGGACACAATTTGCGTAATTATATTTTTCATCTGTATTCCAAACAGAATTAACTGCATCCAGCTTTATAGAAACTGTTGCTGTTTCAGGTAGTAATCTAAATGTCTTCATGGACGCTGCATCTAATCCGCTACGTTGCAATTGTAGACTTACGGATTTTCCGATTAAAGCAATGATGGCTTCATCAGGGGCCTTCCCTTCTTGCAGTTTCGATAAATCCACACCAATCCTAGTTTCTAGTAGATGTATTAAATACAATTTCAACGCACTGTGTATGCGTTCAGCATAAATATTCGAGTTCTTTGATGCCCAATCATAAGTGGCTACTGGTAGTAGAATTTCCACGCGAACGGTATTCTGATTGCCAATATTTTGAGTGTTCGCTAATGTGGCGAGTATTAGCAGTGCTATAGAAGACACCAGGAGAGCCTTCATGTTTCTTTTTTCGGCACAGCATTACGTGACTAAATGTATTGGCTCTATATATACAAATGTTATCTATAGAAATTGTTAGGGGAATGTTTAATTCAATCTGTTTAGAAATGTAAATGTTCATGGTTGCAATGTTCGTTATTGAATATGAATATTGTTTTACAAAACGACTGGTATGATAAAGGCTGATAATGATGCAAATCTTCGGTTTTTTTTGTGTAATGTATTAGGAACAAAGGTTGTTATTTTTTAAATGTTCGGTGTTAACATAATGTATAATTTTATTAATATCTGGCGTGAGGTTGTTATTTTTTGTAAATATTAAATATTCTTGATATTTTTATACTCTAATTATAGATTTTTGTTGTTTAAATTACGTAAAATATTAATTTTATTGAATTGAAAATGGTATATTTATTTTGATGGTTTTATCAGCTTGGCAAGTTCTCACATATTTAAATTTCTTTCTCTTTTTTTTTTTTTATGGTTGCTCCCATCGC
>JARJED010264149.1:0-10505 GCA_030264515.1 Sepedophilus sp. GC000190 | reverse complement strand
GTGGAACGGAAGAGAGGGGGAGAAAGGTATGTATGGAGGAAAGGTACATAAGATGTTAACTGTGTGAAAATGGAAGAAATACGTGGGAGCATTTGGAGAAAGAATGTAAAGGGGTAAAAGAGGAGTGGAAGTAAAGGTTAAGGAATATAGGGGAATGGATGCACGAGGATGGGAGGGAGAGAAAGGTGATTATTGAGAGGATACGAGAAGATAAAGAAAAGAAAAGGAGGGATGGGAAAATTGTGGGATGAAGAGGGAAGGGGTTGGGGTAGGTAGGGGTAAGAAATTGAAATATGTGTAAATATGGGTAAATATTTAAAATGTGATGTAAATAGTGATAATGCCGAAATAAAGGTTGTTATATATACTCAAATTGAATTTTACATAATATAATATTAAAATATTTGGATCGTTACACAATAAATTCCATAATAAAGAAACCTTAAAATTTTACTTGAATTCTTATCATTTAAAATTCTGTCCTTATAAACGGTACTAGCGCAGAATTAGTTTTGCTTTGCTCTTCTTGATCTGCTTTTACGTATCTTCTAACTGCATTAGTTACTTTGTTTACTGAGTAACTCTTATTTCTATTTCTTCTCATTGATGTAATATACATTGTAGTAAATTTGATGAGTTATGATGCTTGCTAGAAGCTAAAATGCATTAATATGGTAATCTGCCGCAATCAGTTAAAATATATTCCCACATTTAGAAAATAAAGAAAACCGAAATAGTATACGGCACAGTTTTTTATCTAGTAGAAAAACAAAGCAAAATATTGGAAAACTTATTTAATAAATTCTCGCGATAAATAGTTGTGTAACAAAGTTTACTTCAATATAAGGAAACCGCCTCGTATATATATATTTTATGATTTTTTTCGCATCCGCCAACCCGTTTTATATTTTGATTCTTTATTACTCCGATAATGTTTCCACGCAATGTAAAGGAGGGCGCGGTTGAACACACTGCGGAACTCAAAATATCGATTGATATTCGAAAAAAAAAAGGATAACACACAATGAATTATATTAGTGACATATATTTTATTTTATTTACTGAAATGTCTTAAGGAACACACACACCCACGTAAGCAGGATGGTTATGAAAAAATAACAATAACTTGTTAATGCGCGGAGCGGTTATATAAATCACGAAATACGAAATATATTGTAAACAATATGTAGCCATTTTTAGGCTTTATCGCACAATGTTTGTTCACGCGAGCCCTTCCACAAACAAAAATGGTTATTTTGTAATACAAACATAATATTGCCCGGCAATATAAACATTAATTAATTTAGGTGTTTTTAAAAGAAATCTAAGAGTACTTGATGGTATAATTTTAATACAATTAAAGTTAGAAATCATGTTAATAACATATATGCCGGTTTCTGTTTCATTTAATTTTATAAAGTTAATAGAACGTACAAATATAATAAATACTATATAATTATGTTTAAATTAAAGTTAAGAAGAAAATTATACTCATACAACGTTGAATAAAGGGAAAATACTTGAGGAACCGGCGCATTCACCATTTTTTTAAATTTAATATTTTTAAAGTAAATAAAAAAACAATTTTTATATGGAGTTCGTAACATTTTATATACTTTTTTTCTGTAATTTGTTTACATTATTTAATATCATTGAAATTTGATGAAAATGACTTAACATTTATTCGATTTATAATTTATAATTATGAAAATTTTAGAAAAAATAATTCAATTTGATTTTTTTTTTCAATCATCAGCATTTTATAAAAACCCTTTTAGCTATGTGTTGTGAAACTTAATTTAAATTCCTGGAATTTTAATGAAGTTTTAGAGAAATAATTTAATTAAAATTTGATAACAAAAATGAACAATATTTGTTGATACTTCATGAAAATTTGATGAAATTGCACTATATTCTTGTAAAAAAAATTATTCATGAGATTCCATTAAATTTTTAATAAAGATAGTGTATTTTTTTTATTTGTTCATCATTTGAAAAAATTGATTCAAATCTATGATATTTTTTTGACATTTGTTTAATTTCAGTCGTCGAAGTTTATTGATAATTCATCCCTATATATTTATTTGCTCTATGTTAAACCTTCTATGAAAATACGATATATTATACAACATACGCATTGTGCTGTGCAAAATAATTGACAAATAAATACATAATAATATGAAATAAATATTAAAATTATAACGATTTTTTCTATGATGCACCCGTAGTCGCGTTTACAATAAAATATATAGTTTATTATTAAAATTCCTATAGTTTCCAAATTTATATTCAAATAAATGATTATCGTATTTTCTCAAACTTAAAAATGTAAATTTATGCTATGAAAGAATCTAAATTTTCGTCATCTATATTAGATAGACTTTAATATGGTAAGGGTAAGAAATTATAATAAGAATTATCATAACCTCATCCTATTCTTTTTATTGGTTAAAAATAAATGAAATCATTTTTCTTAAAGAAATAATAATAACAAAGTATTGTGACAATGAAAATCATTCATGTGATTATATTTAACAATTAATGTATTCCCATTTTTTTAGAAATAAAAATCTATCTCTCAAGTAAGCAATGTTTTATATTATTTTTTTAACTATTATATGAGGTTATTAAGCTAACTTAACCGAAACGAAATAGTGGATATTATTATCTTTTGTAATGGTACATTTATATTACAGTATTATACGATTGTCATTATAAAATCGCATACTAAGAGAAATTACAGTCGTCTTGTTTTATTGAGTCTGATTTTCACTTATTTTATATGTTATTATATTGGCTTTCTACAGCTATTATGTTTAAGTAATCTTTAAGCACTTAAAGCTGAGTGCGTGTGAGGTGTTTTATGTTCTATAGTAGTAGTAAAATTTTTATCATCGCCCTTTATCGTCCTCTTCTGGATTGGGGTTGAAACCTGACTTCCTTAAAATGTACCTACTTGTTATACTGAGCAAAATCATACGATATACATGTTAAATGGGCAGTACATTTAATTAAGTATATTAAAGCTGTTGTTTTATTCCTCTAATAAAACTCGATGTTCGAAATATTCATTTAAGAAACATTAATATGACAGTATTATAATTTAAATAAAGGAAAAGGAGAAATTTGCCAATGCCGTCAATTTAAATCAGTTAGTATGCTGTTATCTTCTTTTAATAATTAATTATAGTAAATCTAACTGCAATGACTTGTTAATTGTATATTCCACATTTGGAAATGTTAAAAAGTATGATTTTGGCAATATCATGAGTTGTGTTCATTTGTCTCAAAAATGGTACCAATTTCTTTATTTTATTAATATTTAGGGCAGTGATAAAATTTTATATTTTTATATTTTCGAGGTGGGTATTATCCCAAAAAACGAAACTAATCTTCATTTCCAGATACGACACCTAACAGTGCATTCGTGAATACATTTATCTCATTTTTGTTTTTTTTTAATATTTAGTAAGATCCAAATGGACAAAGCATAATGTTAAAGCATGATAATATTGAGCATCAGGATAGGGAGGATGACTTCCTAAAGCTAGTGTGATAACGGTCAGTTTTAATTGTAAGATGGTACCTACAGCTAAATAAACGAGTAAATCTGATGAAATTTGTCGGGAGAGGGACTATGGAATGGAGTTCAATCGAACAATTGTCATTGTAGTATCGATATAAATGACATATAATACTTACTGACTAAAGCCTACCTCTCTAGAACATATTGCAAGTGATATCGCTCTGCTTAAGGATATACCTTTCATGTGCTATGTAGCAAATAACCTCGAGAGAAGCGCTTTCATTATTTTTAATGTTCTATGATATAAAAATCTCCAGGATAAACAAACAACAAAAATACGCGTCATTCATTCAACGCATTGTTACTTAAGGGCTATGAACCTCCTAAAGCACGAAACTCATTATACCGAACGGAACGGAAAGCACAGCTGACAGATGAAACACTTTTTTCTTCAAAATGAGCTATGTCATAATCGTTACGTCCCACTGAGCTACATTCAATCGATTCGTCTGGTTGCGGCCATTGTCGGGCTTTCCTTTCCGTTCTATTTCTAATGAGTTTCTTGGTTTATGAATCGACAAACGGTGTGTAGATAGATGCAGACGACCTAAATAAGCTATTCTGGCACTACGTGTGCCTGTGCTAGTCTTTCATTTGATTATGTATCATAAAGTTAGCATAATGTTTACACGTGTACATTGGTAACTTCGAAACTAGAGATCTATGCTCATTACTAACATGCGTCATAGTGCAACCATGATGCAGAAAGTCGACAGATTTAGAGAAAAAGGATGATTAACGATTTGGGTGACATTAGTTTGATGGTTGCTCTGATTTTGCCGTAGTTTCCCAAATGCAAGGATTTATGTGAATGCCATCCTACTAAAACTATGTTTAAGGTTAATTGATATGTACAACAGAAGGATCCTAGAGGCTACAGTGAAAATATTTAAAATTAACTTCTTTCGGGGGAAAATTAACTAAATGATGAAGTGACTATCTATGAATACAGATCTCAATATAATTGAATACATCTAACGTAAGCACAATAGTCATATTAAGAAGCGTACTTCTGCATCTCAGCCAAATAGCAAAATCTATAAAAATATGTACCAATAAAAACCTGTGCACCAGAAGGATACATTCTTTGCTAGTACTCGATATTCCAACACTAATAGAAATGCTATAACATTCATGGTAATCTGCCATATAGCTTCTGTTTTCAATCTTTTAGTACTTGATATTAACTTTTAAATTAAGAGCACATTTTAGCTTTTATTAAGAAATTCCGAAAGAATAATAAATAGTGTTCCTCCAGTTATGTTGAGCATTGAGAAGTGTATATATTTATTTTGTCGGTTCATATAACATATTTACAGTTGAAACGAAAAATTTGATGTTGCAATGACATTTTTATTTTTGATTATGAAACACTCAGAAAGTGTAAAACGAGGGGTTAGACAAGGATGCGTGATGTAACCCATGCTATTCAATCTGTATTCCTAAAAAATATTCCAAGAAGCTCTGTACGGGAATTTTTTTAATGGAGAACTTATGAGCAACATAAGATATGCTGACGATACTTCCATATTTACAAGCTTTATGAAAGGATTACAACAACTTTTGAAAAGAATAACAGCAGCCAGTCTCAACCTAAATGTCAACAAGAGTTAATGCATTGTCATTAGTAAAAACATCCTGCTAAACACGGGAAGGCTTAGCCTATAGAATGTAGAAATTTAAAACATAGAAACATTCACGTACTTTCGAAGTTTACTGAATGCACAATGGGACCATCCGGCTGAAATAATATGCAGGATAGAAAAGGTCAGAGCAGCATTTCATAAAATAAATACCGTTAGATTGGTAAAGTGCTATGTTTTTTCCGTGTTCCTGTACAGAGTAAAATATTGAACATTAACGGAGGCTACAACGAAAAAACCAAATGAGTTCTAGATGTGGACGTACATACAGATATTCAGAATCCATTGGAACAAGCATGTCACCAATAAAAAAATCCCAAAGAGAATAAAAATAGAGGCAGAGGATGTGAATACCATTAAAAGGGGCTGGACTAATTAAGTCACATAATGAGACATCCAGAAATGTTCGTACGGTTACACTGATACTTCAGGGGAAGATAAAAGGCAAGAAGAGACCGGAACGGAGAAAAATCTCGTGGTTAAGGAATCTGAAAACTTGGTACTAGACTACAACCAGTGAATTATTGCAGAATGCTGCCAACAAAATTAAAATCGCATCTGGCAACGGGTAGGCATGTTAAGAAGAAGAAAATTATGAAATGGTATTTTTGAGAATTGAAATTACTTTTTTGTTGTTAAAGAAAGCACTGATAAGACTTTATTTTGAAGGTTGATCTATATTTTTTACAGTTGAATTTACAGTTTTTGAATTTCAAACGGCAAGTTTTGAAAAATCCGTGACAGGAAAAGCAACCTATTATAGCTTACATTACAGTAGCATTATTATTTTGCGATTTGAAGTAAAAAAAAAATATTTGTTATTTAATTTGGTTGATCCGTGCTGCTAAAAAACTATATAACAAAAAAAACTGCATCTCTAAAGACAATAATAATAATATACAATATTAAACACACAGGCATTTGTACGGATATATGTGTGCTCTTGTCGGTAACCAGAAGACACGTGGTGACAGCGGATTCTTTCGGCGCACGATCCCATTAATAAGATGGGCATTAGCCCCCGATTCAATCAATCAAAGTGCGATACGATCGTGGAATCAAGCAGGAGTAATCACCGCAGAGCGCATCAATCAAACGCCTTGCAGATATGATCTCAACTACCACCTAACTACCGGTCACGACTACACCGTGACGCTCATTCAAACTAAGTGATCAATATGCGTTCAGGGATTTGACTGAAAGCCAATGCATTTTTTAAGTTCTGTCCTTTAAAATGTTCATGCTTATATCCAAGGAAGGATATTTTAAAAGGACGGCTTTAAATGGATATTGAGTTTGCAGATATTCTGTTAATGCATGCCGGCATATATTTATATAACAAATAATAATAATAGAAGCCGGTCAATAATAATTATATTCATCATTCATTAATGTTTTATTAAAATCATTTCAATTTGTAAATAATCCCCCGCAGATAACGTTAATAAAATATTTGCGCCCTCTGTGCTTTATTCGTTCATTTTTGCGCAAATTCAATGAAAATCAATATAATAATTAATTCGCGCAAATAATCGCACTTTATCATCGTGAAAATTACTTTAATTCGATTCGCCGAGGAGAGTTAAATTTTATTAAAACAAACTTGGGAATCGGGAATTTTATCTGCTTGGGGGAAATGCGCGAGAGAACGCGCCTGCCTCTCAACTTGGGGTGAGAATTCGCTCTAAATTCGCGAGTTTGTATTCCGGACGGGCGGCGGAATCAATCCCCGTTCTCTTCGTCACAATGCAGTGCTTCGCCTATCATCTCTGTCATCTTCAACGAGCGACCATCAAGCAGCAATCTCTCCAACCCCGGAACGATGAGCTATTACAACACCTTTCAATATTTCTTCCGGCAACCCCTCACGATATATATATATATATATATTTAAATTCATTCTAGACAAATCGTTTTTTTTTTTCGTTTGCTCTTCAATATCGAAAACCGGTGGGTTTCATCAATTCAAACATTTCTGGTCCACTTTAAAAATTTTAATATGTATTTTTATATACTATAAATAATAAAGATATAGTTGATAATGCATACCCCAACTAAAAAAAAAACTTTAAATACATATAGCTATAGTATATTTCAACAACAATTTTATTTATAAATAGTGGTTGTAATATTAGTAACGGCCTTTAAACTTAATGTCACTTGAATATTTGACATTTAAAGTCAACAAAAAGTTATAGCGGTAACAATTGTAAAAAAATGTACTTAGCAGTTATTTATTGAGTATTTTTACGGGTGCGCAAAAAATACTGTGTACACCTTGGCCGTGAAATCATTTAATATCCTCGAAATTGTTTTGCCTCGGCCACAAAGCGGCCTCGGCGACAATTTTTCTCTTAAACATGGATTTCACGGCTTTAGTTTACAAATAGCATTTTTCTGCGACCGGATGCGAAAAGTATATTTTGAGGTTGGATTTGCTGCATTTATTGCATAGATTCATTACATACCGTTTTTGATGTTGTACAAAAAATATTGTGCACACCTTGCCTCGACCGCAAGTGGCCTCTGCGACAATACTTTTCTCGGTACGCCAAAGAAGTATAATTTCAAGATGAAAATGAGTCATCCAGTGCAATTGCAAGAAGCACAAAACACTACCACCTACAAAAAACAGATATATATATATAAAATATAAAAACTCTTTGTTTTTGCGTAAATTAATACTATAATTGTTGTTTATTACGTGATCAGCCATCACTAGAATGTATATTTTCCCAATTCCATGTTCATCAGTAGGGCTTTGCCACCACATCAATGCACAAAAGAGCACTTGTATGTGGCCACTTTCATAGTCTTGTAGCATCTTAGTTCCATGTGGAAATATTAAAAAATGAAAACGAGTCATCTAGTGCAATTGCAAGAAGCACAAAACACCAGACACTCCACCTGCAAAAACTATATATATATAAATATATAAAAACCCTTTGTTTATGCGAAAATGAATCAATATTGGCAAACTATTACTCCCGTGGGTATGTGCCACGTCAGTTATTGAATTCTAACCAGGATCTGTCTGGATTACTCAATTGATCTTTGAACTTTAGTCGCTGCTTCAAGTCGCTGGTGACTGTGTATCGCAGGCACAGGCAGCGACTTGGGTCGCCGCGCTCTTTATGTATCGGCGACTTTGTATCGCAGCTGTAGGATAAACATAATGAATTTTTATTCTTTCGAAACCGAAACTAATAGTTTCAAACTAACATTCACATATTTATAATACAGATACATATGTTTTATGTATTCGAATATATTTTGATTTTGTTTATATTTCTTATAAATAAATTATTTTTCTTCAGTATTGCATTTTAACTTTTATTGAATGGAATAATGGAGAGTGTTTACATCATACAAGAAATAAATATTTTAAAATGTTCTGGTCGCAGTGATTTAAGTCTCTGTTAAAAGTAACGGTGACCGGTATACCGGTGACCCGAAAGTAGCTGCTAAGCTCATCTCTAGCTTCTACCAACAACGGTTAGATGGAATTTCAGGAGTGGGGAATCGCTCCCAACCGATCTGTTTCTTTCCGCCTTAAGTGACAACCACGATGAGCAAGAAGAAAGTACACACGTTAGTTGCGCAGCGCACCATCATAAAGTTTCTCACTCGTGAAACCGGCTGAGATTTACCGTCGGCTTCAAAGACAGTTCGAGAACGATACCCTGACCTCTGACATGGGATCGTGTGAAAGCTTGGTGTAGACATTTCAAGGATAGTCGTAATTGTGTTGAAAATGAGCCTTATCCCTGCCTTATGGAAGGAGATCAGGGTTTCACGGTTTTGGAAATTTGTGAGGAAGAATTCGGCATCAGCTTTGGTTGCGTACAGGCAATATAAACGCTTTGAGATTCAGAAATATCGCCGATATTTCTTAATTTTGTTGATTTGTGGACGGTGAGGTTGACGCTCATTTTCAACACGTTTACGACCCTCCATGAACTGACTGCATCAAGGTTTCACTCGATGCGATGTCGGGGTAACGTTCCCAAACTGTCTCCCAAACCGACGACGGTGAATTTCAACTGGTTTACTATTCTCACGAGTGAGAATCTTGATGACAATGCACTGCGCTACTGACTTATGTTCCTCCTTCTTACTCATTACGTTTGCTATTCAACGATAGAAAAATAGAGCGATTGAGGCCCTTCTTCTTCTGACATTCCATCCAACCATTTCTAGAAGCCTCGTCCACCCCAATGCATTTTCTGCTCACAATTGAAAACGGTGTGTGTTAATGTTTAATTTGCACTCGGAGTCCATTATTGTTATTATTATATTATGAATACATTTAATCATATTTTACGTATGTAAAGAGTAGTGCAGAATTTTAACATTGATAACAGAACGAAATCATATCAACATTTTTCGAAATAACTGTAGAAATATCACTAATTCATTGGTGTGCATATTTCGTATGATCAGATCATGTTCAGATTGTTGAAGTGTGTCTTTATTAGTTATCAAAGGAGTTGTTATTTCTTATCAGATGTGAAAATTTTATAAGACAACTTAACTCATTTCAAAGTTGGGCTGAATTTGTAGATTGTACTAAATACAACTTTAGGAAGACAACTTGATATATTATGATGTAACTTGCAAAGTGAATGACAAATTAAAATATGTAATTCAATGGTCTAGTAAAAAATATTTTACATTTTAACAATTGCTGCTTAGAAATATATTAGAAAACCTATAGAATATGGGAAAATAAAATTCCATTAAGAATCCGAACAACCTAACTTACAAAATCCATTTAGACACAAAAAGACCTTTCGGAACGTTAAAAAAGCGCAGTAGTATTTACATACTTTGAAAACGCGTTTTATTTGTGTCTATAATATGGGCATTGTCATATACACAATTCAGGGCACGTATACGCCACCGCCGCCGCCGCCGCCACCCCGGTTTCTTACCCGCCGCATGCCCGCAGCCACTCGCTAAGTGCTCCCAACCGAAACATGCGCATACAAGGCCCGTTATGTGGCTAACACGAATTCTCCATCAAGTACCACATGCATGTTCGCCCGGCTCACAAAAAAAGCGATCCATTGTTAATTTGTATATTCGATTATTATTTTGAATATGAGTGTTCCATTAGGATTAGCGGTGGACGCTCGGGACGAGGGCCATTTTGATTGTCATTGATAAACAACAAAACGTCGAGTTTTGTGGACAATGCGCAGGAAATTAATTATTTTTATGTGCTTGGGCTTTTATATTTTTCTATTTCCGCAGATTGAAATATAAAAAATATT
>JARJED010263723.1:0-11775 GCA_030264515.1 Sepedophilus sp. GC000190 | reverse complement strand
TTTAAACAGGTTTCCGGGTGGAGACCGGTAAAATTAAAACTTATCCAAAATAAGGGCCACCCTAATGCTCATGCCTGTAATGAAGTAAACATAATTTAAATAATAATAATTATAATTTAAATGTAAAATCAACTGGTTTTCTTGAGCATTTAATAAAGGGAATGGGTGCCACCTACCTTCTAGTGGGTACCATCTGACTGCTAGTGGGTACCACCTGTAAGGTTAGTCAGCAAATGCTCTGTCAGTAATCTAATTAAGTCTTATATACAAAGAAAACATCAAATGAGCATCTTCATAAATTCAAATATGTGAATAAAAGACATTCGAACAGGCATATACCAATGGGTGTCAATGAGAATAAATCAATGAAACATCTAGAAGATAAAAGGACTACCTCTTTGAAAAATTATATGAAAATAATGATGTAATGAGATAAATGTTAGCTCGAGTAACTAATGAGCAGAAACAATGGTTTAAGAAGTTCATTAAACAGATTATCAAAGTTTAAAACTAAAATAATGGTTGTGTGTAAATATAAGTTTAACTCTAAAGAAGGGTGTCTTAATTATAGTATAGTTATGCATTTGTTATAAATTTAATAATGTATTTGTTGGTTCACATTTCTTTATTTTAACTTATACAAAGAACTTAAATATTAAGTAAACTTTTTTTTGTAATTTTAGAAATTGTTAAAGTTTGTTTAAATGACTAGATTTGATTTTAATCGTAGATGAAATAATGAGCAATGGTAGTTTAAAAATTGCAACAATTTTTTTTGCATTTTTAATGTTATAACAAACGAAATAAAACTTAAATATCTCGGGGTGGATTGAAGTACTCCCAGTGGTGGTGATGGACTTGCTTGCTATCACCCCAACCGAGGAGTACCAAAACTGCGATTAAAACTATCAATATAACAACAACAATGTTCATGTCATGCTTCCCATCGGCGTTATTACTCAACACATTGTTCATAATGCGTTGAATCAGTCTCTTGAGTGACCTGTCAGCAGCCGTTGCACAGGCTCTGGTCAGTTGACCGGCTAGTTGAGGTATCGAGGGTTCCGGAGTTCGGTGCCTGCGCCTAGTCACTGGCAGCTCGTCGCTGCTCGACACACTTTGCACTGGCGTTTTGTGGTGACGACGTCTACGTGGAGGCATAGGAATGTCATCGTCTATATCCAAGTCTTTAAATCCGTGAGGAGATCGGAGCGCGTAAAAACTAGGCGGAGGTTGCGAGGGCGTGTAATCGGAATCAATAGGTTGGGGTGGACGTGGTGGTGGAGTGTCTACGGAATCGCCGGGTTGGGGCGGGCGAGGCGGTGGGGTCTCTACCGAATCGCCTCTTGGAGGTGGTTTCGGCGCTTGTTCTACAATTTCGTGTACTTCAGGAGTCCTAACTCTTTCTTGGGGCGCGGTTTCTACTTCTACTTCTACTGATTCTTGTTGTTCTGTGAGTGTGCTTGCTTCGACTGCTGATAGGATCACCTGGGAGATCTCTTCTTGGGGCTGAGGTTTCGACCTGGATGGCCTCTGGGGTGGTATAACAATGGTTTTTACTACTTCAGGTTCCTTAAATTCTAGGCTATCTAATCGTTCTTCAAACGGAGTTTTTTTTTGGCCGAATTCATCCACTGGTTCAGTCGGAGCTTCTTCCCGAGCTATTTCCTGTGTCGTGCTCGGCCTTTCTTCAGCGGTGGCCTCTTCAATGGCCCTTTGAAGTTCTACTTCTCTAAGCGTGGCATCTTCCAAAGCCCGTTTTAGTTCCTCCATCTCTCTAACTTCCTCGTTTAGCCTTTCTTCATCTGAGGTGATTTCTCTAGGTGGAGGAGATCTAACGGGACTATACATTTCTGGTGGGCTGTGTTGAGGTGGGGATTCCACCTTTCTAATTGGCCTAAATTCTGCTGGCGGGCTTTGTGGTGGAGGAGATTTCGGGGTCTTTGGCTTACGTTTCGGCAGTGAAAAAAATTGTTCCTCCCGTACTGGGCTTTGAGGAACAGATGGTGGTTTTTGAGCTTCTTGCGCTGGTTGCGGTTTGGGCATCATGCTTTCGGCTGTCTCTTGCAGCTTTTCAACCAATTGTTGAAAGAAACTAGCGGGCAGTTCGATACCACTGACTACCAAGTTACCAGAATTCGAATTGATTTGCGAAACGTGAATGCTGTCGCTTTCAATTTCGGCAACTTTAATTTTGCTCGCGTGCAATTCATTCACAGCTAATTTATCGACATCTAAATCGCCAACCTGCAACTTCTGTGCTCTGACCAATTCGATTTCAGTTTGTGCATCGAATTGCATTGGAACCGGTCTTTCAATTATCCTTTCAATAACGTGTATTATAGGTTCTTCTGGTTGTGGAGGAGCTCGCAACCGTCTAAACTCTTCTGGAATATCAGTTGTTTGTTCATCAGCATCGAAGAAACTATCCGATCGTTTCGAATCATCTTGCGATTCGCGCTTGACTGTAATCACACGCTCTGTAGATTTGGAGAATGTTTGTATTGGGGAATCTTCAATGTAATTATCACCTTCAAATGGCTGAACTAGTAATGTACCATGAGTTACAGTTTCTTGGTGTTCGAATTCAGTTATTGGTCTTTGACGTTTCTTCTTGTCTCTGCTTGGAGTAATGATCCTGTCTTCTTTATCTAGGACTAGCTCCTCGCACAAGTAATCGTCTGGTAGTGGCTCTGTTTGCACCGAAGCTTCCATTTCTTCAAAATCTAGTCTATCCAAATCATGCGAGCTGGAGAGAATGCTGCGATCTAAAGATAGATCTGTTAATGGACCACGGCTGCTACCACGACTGGATTCACGCGATTTTCTAGGCGGCCGTGGAGGTGCCGGTAAGGGTCTTCCCTTCATTCTTCGAATCACCTCGCCAGACTGTAGATTCTTATCATGATAATCATCTATTTCAAGATACTGACTATCCACATTTTCTTTTTCCTCGTCAGTAAGGTTAGGAACCGAACGTTTTCTAGGTGGCCGACTTGGTCCTAACGTGCTATAATTTCTAGTTGGTCGCACAGGTTGGTCAGCTTGACTCTTTCTAGTAGGTACAGTGAAAAATCTTTCTCCGCTATCCGATCTGGATTTTACAGAACGCCTACGCCTTGGTGCACTTGGTGGACGTTCACGTTTGCTCTTATCTATCATCGAGTATCCCATGTAGTCATACATTATTTTATTGGATCTGTCGTCCATTAAAGGCAGGGATTGCTGGCTCGAAGCGAAAGATTCGGTACGTTTTAGCGTAAAATCGTCGTCCGGATGAGTGGCAGTTCTAGAATGAGAACGGGTTCTGGAGCGTGTCCTGGTGGGTCTTTTTGGTGGTCCATCTGGAGTTGGGATTTGATACTCATGTTCCATGTGATAGCTTTCCACCTGAAAAATATTGGTGCAGAAATTGTTGTACTTAAACGAAAACTGTTTTAGTTACTCGATTTAAAGCTGCTGGGTAAGTTATTTATGGTGAGGTTTTTATTTGTTGTTGATATTGTAACCAATTTATGAAACGTAGCGTTGCGTTGGTATATTGTTTTCTGTTAAGTTATGAGGAGTGGTAATAAATAAGTGTTTTGTTGCTAGTTAGTTTATTAATAAAAATATTGAAATATGCTGATACTAATACTATGGAGTTGGAGTTGATATTGGAGTTGGAGTTGGACATGAAATGACATTGTAGACAATTGAAAACATATTTTTGATATTGACCTTCATTTTTCATGTTGAAATGACTATTTTGTGACTTGTAACGGCATTTTTGATACTTAATATGACAAGTTTATTGTTCAAATTAGAATATTTGACAGTGAAATTATGGGCCTAGGACTTTTCGGCGCGGTTGGTCCGGAGCGACTGGCTCGGCGCGGCGTTTTCGGCGCGAGGCCGGTTCGGCGCGAATGTAAAAATTCCATTATTTAAGTTTGTTATTCGTTTCTAAAATGGGATAATGTTGAACCGTTCGTTTGATTGCACCACACAAGCTTACACACACACATTTAAAACAGATAAAGACTTGAATGAGGATATCAAGAGAAACCCTATATTTCGTTAACTGTAGCAGTTAAGTGAGAATTGAGATGTGTTTTAGATGTTTGAAAACAAGCTATATATATTTTTTGATAAATAAAAAATAAGTACATATTTTCTATAGTTAGCTTCATTCGAGGAAATATTGCAGGTAACATATGTTTTCAATGTGCGTGTGTAAGCTTGTGTGGTGCAATCAAAGCTTTTTCGCAAATGGCTTTGGATCGTTTAACATTACTTCATTTTACAAATAATTGTAAATGAATAACAAAGTTTTTATACTCGCGCCGAACTGGCCTCGTGCCCAACCGGCCTCGCGCCAATCCGGCCGCACCGAAAGTTACCATTCCTGAAATTATAATTTTGTCAGTTGAAGGATGCGCAACACCAAAATTAGTTGAAATAACAACTTCTAGCGTGGTGCATCCCCTATTCTCTCAAATAACAAATTGAGGGGTAGTTCTATTTCCAATTTTACAAAACTTGTGACGTGGCGCTCCCCCTCTTTGCCAACATTAAAATTTGTGGCGTGGCGCACCTTATCCTAGATAACACATTATGGTGTCGCTACTTCTTCAGAATAATAGCTTGAGTCAAGTCGCACCCCGTTCTGTCAAAAATCATCTTTAAAAGATGAAGGTGCGTCACGCCAAAAACTGTTATTTTGAAGTTAAAGTTACGGTGCAATTAGTTATCTTAGAAAGGAGGCGGTGTGCCCGTCACAAATAGTTATCTTGGAAATAGAGTTACACCACAATATGTCATCTTTAAAAGAAGAAAAAGCGCCGCGCCACAAGAATTAGCTTGAAGAGAGAGCTATACTATAATGTGATATCTTGGAAATAAGAGGTTGAGCAACGCCAAACTGAATTGTGAAGTAGTTAAGCGCAAGGTAACACAACTAGTGACGTGATGCACTCTGTTCTTAGAAAGATAATACATTATAGTGCAATTGTCTCTTCAAGATAACAAAATTGAAGTGTGGCGCATCTCCTCCTCTTCAAAATAGCAGCTTCTGTCAATACACAAACCCTCCTATTAAAAATAATCTGTAAAAGATGTAAGTGCGCCATTGTTATTTTGAAATTAGGGTTATGGTATATTTATTATTTTAGAAAAGAGGGGGTGTGCTACGCCACAAATAGTTATCTTGGAGATATAGTTGCGCTACAATGTGTTATCTCGAAAAACAACTTGTGGTGTGGCGCACCCCCTCCTGTCCAAAATATTTTTGAAAAGGTGGAGGTGAGCCTCTCTCTCACACGTTGTTATCTTGGAGCTAAAGCTATAGCACAATTAGATATTTTAGTAAGGAGGGGTGCACCCGTTACAAATAGTGATTTTGGAAAGATAATTTTTGTATGCAGGAACTGCGGGATATCCCCCGAAAAAAAAAACAACATTATACATGGGGCCATAAGGAAAAAGTTATTAAGTGTATTTTTTTTATATCGTACCATATGGCATACTTAGTAAACAATAGTATTACAGATTTATAATTTTTTGGGTTAACATCGATGGCCACGAGGAAAAAGTGGATGAAAACACAACTGAGGCTCTGATTCTCCGTGGCCATCGATATAAAGTTAATATGAACTTACATGTTGCTCTGGTATCTCTTTGTAACCATTCAACTCATGCGTAATAGAATCATGCTCTGACATTAAACTCCTTAAGCTCTTTTGCTTCCTAGGCGGCGCTGCTGGATGAGCACCAGATGTTGCATGGAAGAACGCTTCTTGGTAAGGATCAGAGACTACTATACCTGGCTGTTCAATGCCCTCCATTTGTTCGTTCTCATAGTAAGATTTGTTATCACTTAAAATATTTTGATCGGAAATTTCAGGCTCTATATCTTGCTTCTTCTTAGCTTTGCGTTTAGGCCTTTCAGGTTGAGCAACTTCTTCTTTGTAGTATTTCGGATATTCCTCCGGTTCGGTAATCACAGAATCCGTTTCGAAAGAGGATATGGCTTCCTGCGAAACGTGCGGTGTCTTTTTGTGTTTTGGTTTCTTGAGTGGTCTACGTTTCGGCGCTTCAGGTTTTACAACCTCCTCAACATTCTCCTTCTCGAAACTATCGGATTGCATTTGTTGGATTGCATGACCGGGCGCGCGAAACGCTTCCTTTATTTCCGATGTCAAATATTGGCCAACCTCGATGTTGTCCTGTGAAATCCCTTTTTGGCGCAAAAAGAATTCGTCGTCGTTGATTTCCTCCAGTACTCCACGCCTGTGAATATCATCGGAACTTCCTGGGCGTATATGTTCGATTTTTTTCCTGGGTTCCTTCTCAGGTTCCGCTATTATGGGCTCTATGTTTTCCTGCTCCTCGTAATTGGGCGGCACATTTTCATGGAACGTGCCATGACTCCATCTAGCATTATGAGAAGAAGCGCGATGAATCTCCTGGTTTTCTTTCATGTAGGCATCATCCATGTCAATATCATTATCATATTGAACAGATGCCATCCTCCGTTCTAGCGAATCCTCGCGGTCTTCCTTCAATCTTAAATCTAAATCTTCTTTTTCAGTCGAGCCATCGGAGTGCAACGGAATGCGAACTGAATCGCGTGCATCCGAGCGTTCGCTATCTTTAGACATTGCTGAATTTGCAGCAGCCGCAGACATTGTGGTTATACTTTGACTTTGGCTTGGTTTGACTTCCGTGAATTTGCCTCCTTTCCAGCGGGTGGGAAATTTAAACCTGTGCGGCAAAGTCGATCGCTCCGATGAAGGTGTGATATCGGTGCCTGTCCTAGGCGTGTGTATCTCATCTCCATCGTCCTGCTTTTTCCTGCTGAAAATTCTTGGATATGTGCTAAAGTCGAATATTTTTTTCCTGGAATCACCAACATTGGATTCCGTCGAGAATTGTCGCCGTTGTGTTGAGCGCGAGCCTTTTCGTGGCAAACTGAATGAGGGCAAACTCATCTTCTTCATCTTGGGCATGTTCATTTTTTTCATTCGGGGCATCGTGGGCATCTTGGGCATATTCGGCATGCTGGGCATTTTGGGCATGTTAGGCATGCTGGGCATCTTTGGCATCGTCGGCATTTTTGGCATTGATGGCATCTTTGGCATCTTCATTTCCGGCATCTTTGGTTTTTCAATTTTGGGCAAAGAAGGGCGTTCAACTTTCGGTATACTCAGTTTTGGTCGCTTGATGGATCTAACCCTAGTTTGAAGTTTATCGGCTTGTTCGCTCGCCTTTTCACTAATTATGCTAGCTTGTCTGCGCAATTTGGAGGCTTGCGTTTTCATCGCATCTTGGAACTTCTTGCCGGCGCCTTCGCTAACCTCTTTTGGTTCCTCAGGTTGCTCCTCCGATTTATTAGATTGGGCGTCTTTAAGAATCGACGCCAAAGATACTAACGGGACATCCTTTTCCTTCTCCTTGCTTTTGCTCTTGGATTTTTTCATTGACTGATTGAATGATTCCTCCATCCTGGCGCCACCTCGTAACAGCTCTTTATCCGCGGCTCTGGCCGCCAGAAATTCAATGTCACTATCAGTCACCGGAGTGGAGGATTTCTTTTCTGGCGTCAATTGTGTAACTTCCGCGGGTGGGTTAACCGGCTCGTATTCATGGTCGCTGTAAACAATTAAAACATAGCGTCACGCTGAGGAATTTCACGAAATGAATAATGTATTTAAGGATGGTGTAGTGAACTGTGCATGTGTGTGTGTGACTGCCAAGTCTACGAGCTTAGAGGATCCCTATTAATAGTGCCCGTTTCCCTGGGCCATAAGATTCGAATTAGATTTATTGTTGGATTAACAGAAAAGAAGAAAAAATAACAATAATCTGCGATTATTGGCTAAAAATATCCGATTTTGCGATAGTACATACCGGATTGGACTGACCAAAGTGCTATTTCTGCTAGCTGGACGGCTGGTTAAACGAGCCGTGCGTTCCGGTAATAGCGAATCGGTTTGAAAAAATTGACAGGCGCATCGGACCTCTAATGACATAGCTGAAGAGCTGGAGGAATCTTGCCGGGTGACATTCGGTCGTCGGTATTTCCTGGACGCCCCTTCCGATATGGAGCGCCCATGGGTTTCCTCGACAGGTAGCGATTTTCGCCTGAATCGCGAATTGATCACGGCTGGCTTCGATGGTTCCATAATTAACTAACTTCACAGCGGCATTATAGTTTATCAATAAATAGAACAGCGAGAGTCGAATGACCAATAAATAATTCTAAAACAAGCACATTTACATTTTGTTTGTTTTTTCGCGCCCCGAGTGCCTTGCTTGAATATCTATTGACCACTAGTTAAAATTAGTTACTTCTATTGTTAGCCACGCTGACCCGAGGAACGACGATCTGCTAGCGAACGTTATTTTTATATATACAGCGCTTCAATGTTAGTTATCTCTGTGAAATGTTGGAGAGGCAGTTTTTGATGTTATGCCAAATGTACTTGAATTTTTTTCGTGTAAGAATTATGAGTATACTTACTTTGATGCTTTGGACCACTGATTGTAGTCATCCTCGAGTGAAGTCGCCTTAATCACTTTTCCATCCTCATCTACAGATACGGATTTACTCAGCTCCTTCTTCTTATCATCATCAGCAACTAGCACATCTTCATATATTCCATCATCCTTGGATCTACGCTTAAACGACACCTTCTTCTTCAAGATTTCTTGCTCATCGGCACTTTTAATTTCCTCAGCGATTATTTGAGCGATTACGGTTTCAGTTTTTAATCCATCCTCCTCATCAACGGTCATTTTAATTTCTTCCTTAGCTATTACCTTCACTAGATGTTCTTCTTTCGGTGCCTCTTTCTTTTCATCCTGCTCTTTCTGTTCCTTCAATTTATCATCATCGGTTTTCTGAGCTTTAATAACTTTCTCCTCATCTTTCGCTGTACCTTCTACTGATTTATCTTTTTTGACAACTTTCTTCTTCTTTTTTACAATCTTTTTACCATTCGCTTCCACAGGCTTATCATCTTCTTTAACTTTCGGCTCCTCCTTCTTTTCGTCCACTTTTATCCCTTCTTCATCATCAATTTCCTCTATCGTAACACCATTTTTGGTAGTAATGCTTTTACGTTTCGTTTCTGGCGAATATTTATCAACAACTTCTTTAGCAATATTTTTCAACTCGTCCAATTTATTATTATCGAAAAATTTATCGCCTTCAGATGGCGTTTCTGGTATTATATTAGCCGAATCTTCCAATACCTCTTCATCAGAAGGCGCTGTTAGTAAAATGAACTGCACGCTCTTTTCACTTTTCTTAACTTCTGTTGGTGGCTCCGCTGGCTCCTCAACTTTTACATTACTTGGAGGTTCCTCAGCTTTTACAGGAATTGTTGGCTTTGGCGGCTCCTCAAATTCCAAATGCGAAAACTCATCTGTTTCGCCCTCTGGTGGCTTCAAAGGTATGTGAGTATAGGCAGGTTTTGCTTCTGGTTTACCTTGCAGTTTTTTATCTGGAGGAGGTATAATTACACTCAAATCTTTCCGCTTTGATTTGTCTTTTTTGTCCACTTTTTCTTCAGCGATAGTTTCAGATTCCTGCACGCTTTCCAAAATTTTCGGTTCTTCAACTGGCAACTCTGCTTTAGCTTCTTCTTCAGCTTCACCAGGAGGCGTATGTAGAGGTATATAAATGCCTGGACCTTTACGTGGGTCTGTTGCTTTAATCTCATCATCAGTTGGAATATGAATTTCCGTTAATATTTTTGGCGGTCCTTTACTTTGCGGTTTTTCCTCTACTTTTTTCTCTTCATCCGATTTAAGTTTTTTCTCTTTATCCGATTTAAGTTTATTCTCTTCATCCGATTTAAGTTTTTTATCTTTATCCGATTTAAGTTTTTTCTCTTCATCCGATTTAAGTTTTTTCGGTGCCTGTTTTGGTTCCTCTTTTTTGCTAGCTTTTACTGGTGGCGTTACTACTTTAGTTTCTGTTGGTTTTGGTAGGACAGTTTCTTCTGGCTTTGTATCCATTTCGCGTAACATATCACTTAATTTCTTTTTGGTTTTTGCTTTTGGGGGTTTGATTTCTTCTACTCTCATCGGTTCTTCTATAGTTTTTTCTATATCTGTGCCGTTTTGATTTGTTTTATTTGCACGTTCATCGTATGGTGACGTTAGTGGAATATAAATGCCAAAATTAAAATGAGCCGGTGTTGCTTCGTCTTTAGTTTCTGGTTCTAGTTCCTCACCACCCGGACCAACTAGTGGTATGTGGTAATAAACAGGCGAAGGAGTGTGTTTTGGTATAATTGCTTCCAATCTATCGCTTGTGGATAATTCCTGTTTCGGTTCCACTTTCACTATATGTGGTGGCTCTTTTTTGTCGAGCTTACCCTCCGATTTTGAAAATGGCAATTTTGGTAACTTGAGTTTGTTTTTTGCTTCCTTCAACTTCTTTAGAATGCCTGCCTTCGATAAACTATACTTCGATACTCGACTGTAACTGCTTTCGATAGAATGTTTACGTTTTAGCCCTGGTTCTGCCGATTTTGCCCTCGCCTCTCTCGCCAATGTGCTTTCTTTGAGTTCTGCAGCAGTGGCCGTCTCAAATAGTTGCCTCGTGCCTGCAGGTTCTCGTTGTATTACGTCTTTATCATCCCTATCCAAATATTGGCTGATGCTTATGTCCCCTGAACTATCTGCAGATTCTGCCGTTGTGTCGATCTTTTGAGTGCCTTCAGTTTCCATCTTTTCCTCTTTCTGCTCCACGCTCGTTGTCGGTGCTGTTGTTTCCGTCTCCATAGGTGTTGTTTCCTCTTCATGTTGGTCCCCATTTTCTTGAGTAGTTGCTGCAATCGCATCGTCCAGCCAGGACGCGTCCTCATCCGAGTCCTGTCTCCGCCTGCTCATTCTGAATTTGTCCGGATCTACTTCTTCATCAAAAGGATCCTTTTCCAAATATGTCCAGGGGTATCCTCCCTTCCTGCGGGATCGCCGCACGTCCTCCCACTTGTATGTCTTTATAGGCACGGGAGGAACTTCTTTCACTAAAATATAATAATATATTAGTATTTTTAAATCATAAAAAAATATTAAATTATTAAAACAATCGTTAATCTCTTTATCTTTTCATGATTTTTTTTTTATATTTTGATATGTTTTGGACAGTCTTCTGAACAAGTTGTGTCTGTGTGAGTCTGTGTATTTGTATGCGTATTATGCCACAAATTTTTCCAAACACTATTCAAAAATTTTAACACCCAAATTTATATATAGGCATTATTGTATAACGACATTGGTTGAAAAATTCGTTTATGTATTAAGTATTTCACCTTTCACAAGGCTACAATTTTGAGCAATTTTTCGAAAATGCTTATTTAAGGTAAATTAAAGATGTATTTGATTGTAATACGCTTGATAAGTTTAATAAAATCAATTATTTTGTTAAACAAATCTTAATAGAGTGAAAAACGAGATATTTTCGATCGTGAATTTTATTGTCTCTACGATATCTCAAATCATTCGAAACTATTTAGGTCAGATTTTTTTAATTATGCACAATACAATTAATGTTTTTTAAACAAAATGTGATTTCATTAATATAAACAATTTTTTTCTTTGTTATGAACATTTATGAAAATATCGAAGTAATTATTGAAACAAAAATAAGAAGAAATTTTCGATTATTCTTTTATAATAGAAATAATCAAGAGTTTTCAGTTGTATTGATATTTTATCGCCGTGGGTTCAAATCCTACTCGAGTCATTCATTTTTATCACATGATTTTTCATTCAATTATC
>JARJED010263306.1:0-14389 GCA_030264515.1 Sepedophilus sp. GC000190 | reverse complement strand
TAATTATTTAGTTAATTAATTCTAGTAATAAGTTAATAGAGATATTAATCTCTATTTTATATTTTCAAAATATATACTTATTCAAGTTCATTAACTAATTTTTAAATAAAATATTATCTCATAATTTTCTTATAATTGGATTAATTAAGTAATAAAGAAAATAAATAACAGTTAAAGTTTGTCCTGTAATAATATAAGGATCTTCAACAGGACGTGCACCGATTCATGTTAATAATATAACAATTGATAAAAAAGATCAAAAAAGAATTTTATTAATTGGATAAAATTGAGTTCTTTGAATTATTTTATTATTTGAAAATGGTAAAATTATTAAAATAGCAATTGATATTACTAAGGCAATTACACCCCCTAATTTATTAGGAATTGATCGTAAAATTGCATATGCAAATAAAAAATATCATTCAGGTTGAATATGAATTGGTGTTACTAATGGATTTGCAGGAATAAAATTATCTGGATCTCCTAATAAATAAGGGTTAGTTAAGGTTAAAATAACTAATATTATAGTTATAATAATATATCCAAATAAATCCTTAAAAGAAAAATAAGGATGAAAAGGAATTTTATCAATATTTCTATTAGTTCCTAAAGGATTATTTGATCCTGTTTGATGAAGAAATAATAAATGAATTATTACTAAAGCTGCAATTACAAAAGGTAATAGAAAATGCAAAGTAAAAAATCGTGTTAATGTAGCATTATCTACTGCAAACCCTCCTCATAATCATTGAACAATTTCAGTTCCTAGATAAGGAATTGCAGATAGTAAGTTAGTAATTACTGTTGCTCCTCAAAATGATATTTGTCCTCAAGGTAGAACATATCCTAGAAAAGCAGTTGCTATAACAACAAATAAAATAATTACCCCAATTAGTCATGTTAAAGTTAAAAAATAAGATCTATAATATATTCCTCGTCCTACATGGAGGTATAAACAAATGAAAAAAAATGAAGCACCATTAGCATGCAATGTTCGAATTAATCATCCATAATTAACGTCACGACAAATATGAACAATTCTATTAAATGCTAAATCTACATGTGCTGTATAATGTATTGCTAAAAATAATCCTGTAACAATTTGAATTCCTAAACATAATCCTAATAAAGATCCAAAATTTCATCAAGCTGAAATATTTGAGGGAGAAGGTAAATCAATTAATCTATTGTTAATAATTTTAATTATAGGGGATCTTAAACGTAAGGGTGTTTTCATTAATTTTGTCGTAAAGGACCTCTTATAAAATCAGTAATTTTTACTACTGCAACTAATGTAATAAATAGATAAATAATTATTATAAATAGAATTAAATTTGAAGGAAAATTTAAAAATTTTATTAAAGATAATTCAAATTTATAATTTATTAATAAATTAAAATTTATATAATTAATTATTAATGAATCAATATAAATTATTAAAATAATTATAATTAAATTAATTATTAAAAATATAATTATTAAATAAGTAGAAAATTTAAATTTTTCATTAGATGCAATTCTAGTTATATAAATAAATAGGACTAATATTCCACCAACTATAATTAAAAATAAGATATATGAAAATCAAAAGTTTACATGTAAAAATCCTGTAATTAATGAAATATTTAAAGTTTGTAATAAAAGAATTAAGCCCATAGAAAGTGGGTGTTTAAGAAAACAAAATAAAATTGAAAATCTAAAATTTAAAATTAAAATAATAAAAATACAGAGAATAGTTTAATAAAAATATTAATTTTGGAGATTAAAGATGAGAGCTATTCTTTTCTCTGAAGTTTTAAAAGAAAAATCTTATTTTTGATTTACAAGACCAATATTTTTTATTAAATTATTAAAACTAATGATAATTTTTTTATTTTTTTCTATTATTATATATTTTATAGGTTTAGTTGTTTTTTGTATAAAACGTAAACATTTTTTATTAATATTATTAAGTTTAGAATTTATTGTTTTATCTTTATATTTTAATTTAATAATTTTTTTAAGATGTTTTTATTATGAATATTTTTTCAGTATAATTTTTTTAACATTTAGAGTTTGTGAGGGAGCATTAGGACTTTCTATTTTAGTATCTATAATTCGTTCTTATGGAAATGATTACTTTAATACAATAAATTTATTATGATAAAATTAATTTTAATAATAATTTTTATGATTCCTTTAAGATTTTTAAAAAATATATTTTGATTAAATCAAATAATTTTTTTTTTTATTTCTTTTATATTTATATTTCAAATTAGTTCTAGATATTTAGTAGAAAATATTAGATATTATTTTGGTATTGATTTATTAAGTTATACAATAATTTTATTAAGACTTTGAATTTGTTCTTTAATAATTATAGCAAGTTCTAAAATTTTTTTTTATAAATATTTTGATAATATTTTTATTTTAATGATTTTATTATTAATAATTTCGTTAGTTCTTACTTTTTGTTCTTTAAATTTGTTTATTTTTTATTTATTTTTTGAAATTAGCTTAATTCCTACTTTAATTTTAATTATTGGGTGAGGATATCAACCTGAACGTATTCAAGCAGGAACTTATTTATTATTTTATACTTTATTTGCGTCATTACCTATAATAATTTCAATTTTTTATTATTATGATAATTTTTATACATTAGATTTTTATTTAATGAATAAGTTAATTAATTTTTCTTTTTTATACTTATGTATAGTTATAGTGTTTTTAGTTAAAATACCTATATTTTTAATTCATTTATGACTTCCTAAAGCTCATGTTGAAGCCCCTGTTTCTGGTTCAATAATTTTAGCAGGAGTTATATTAAAATTAGGGGGTTATGGTTTATTACGATTAATAAAAATTTTTTTATTAGTGGGATTAAAAATTAATTTTATATTTATTAATATTTCATTATTTGGTGGTTTGATTGTTTCATTAATTTGTTTACGTCAAATTGATATTAAATCATTAATTGCATATTCTTCAGTTGCTCATATAGGTTTAGTATTAGGAGGTTTAATAACAATAAATTATTGAGGATTATGTGGAAGATTAGTAATAATAATTGCTCATGGATTATGTTCTTCAGGTATATTTTGTTTAGCTAATATTATTTATGAACGAACAAATAGTCGAAGATTAAATTTAAATAAAGGTATAATTAATATTCTTCCTTCTTTATCTTTATGATGATTTTTATTAAGTTCTTCTAATATAGCAGCACCTCCTTCTTTTAATTTATTGGGTGAAATTATATTAATTAATAGATTAATAAGATGAAGATTTTATACATCTATTACTTTAATTTTTATTTCTTTTTTTAGAGCTGCATATTCATTATATTTATATTCTTATAGTCAACATGGAAAATTTTATTCTGGAACTTATTCTTTTTTAATAGGATTTACTCGTGAATATTTATTATTATTTTTACATTGGTTTCCTTTAAATATTTTAATTTTAAAAAGAGAATTATTCTCTATTTGAATTTATTTAAATAGTTTATTTTAAAAATTTTGATTTGTGGAATCAAGGATATATGTATAGTATTTTAAATAATTTCAATTTGTTTTGTTTATTTTTCTTTTTTTTTATTTTTAAGAATTTTATTTTTTATTATAAGATTAAATTTTATAATTTTAGATTACACTATTATTTTTGAATTTAATTTATTATCTCTAAATTCTTCTTCTTTTGTGATAACACTTCTTTTAGATTGAATGTCTTTATTATTTATAAGATTTGTATTATTTATTTCTTCTATAGTTATTTTTTATAGAGAAGAGTATATAGAAGGTGATTTAAATATTAATCGATTTATTTTATTAGTATCAATATTTGTTTTATCAATAATATTATTAATTATTAGGCCAAATTTAATTAGAATTTTGTTAGGATGGGATGGTTTAGGATTAGTTTCTTATTGTTTAGTTATTTATTATCAAAATCTAAAATCTTTTAATGCTGGAATAATTACTGCTTTAACTAATCGAATTGGAGATGTTGCTTTTTTAATTTCTATTGCTTGAATATTAAATTTTGGAAGATGAAATTATATTTATTATTTAGAATTTATAAAAGAAGATTATAGTATAAAAATTATTTCAATTTTAATAGTTATTGCTGCAATAACTAAAAGAGCTCAAATTCCATTTTCTTCTTGATTACCTGCGGCAATAGCAGCACCTACCCCAGTATCTTCTTTAGTTCATTCTTCAACATTAGTTACTGCGGGAATTTATTTATTAATTCGATTTAATAATTGTTTAAGAAGAAATTTATTATTTTTTATATTATTTATTGGGAGAATAACAATATTTATGGCAGGATTAGGAGCAAATTTTGAATTTGATTTAAAAAAAATTATTGCTCTTTCTACTTTAAGACAATTAGGTTTAATATTAAGAATTTTAGCTTTAGGAGAATTTAACTTAACATTTTTTCATTTGTTAACTCATGCATTATTTAAAGCAACTTTATTTATATGTGCTGGTTGTATAATTCATAATTTAAATAATTGTCAAGATATTCGTTTTATAGGGTCCATAGTAATTTCAATGCCTTTAACTTGTTGTTTTTTTTATATTTCTAATTTAGCTTTATGTGGACTTCCTTTTTTATCTGGATTTTATTCTAAAGATTTAATATTAGAGATTTTATCTATAAGATATTTAAATAATTATATTTATATAATTTTTTTTATTTCTACTGGTTTAACAGTTAGGTATACATTTCGTTTAATTTATTATACTTTAATTGGAAATTTTAATTTTTTATCTTTAAATTCATTAAGTGATTCAAATTATTTAATATTAAAAAGAATATTTATGATAATTTTTATAGTAATTATAGGTGGAAGAATATTAATATGATTAATATTTCCAATTCCTTATTTTATTTGTTTACCTTTAATTATAAAATTAATAGCTTTAATTGTTACATTAATTGGTATAATAATTGGTTTTACTTTAGCTCAATTTAATATGAGAAATTATTTAAAATCTTTAAAATATAAAAATATAAGATTTTTTTTTGCATTAATATGGAATATACCTGTTTTATCTACATTAGGTGTAAATATTTTTCCATTATATATATCAAAAATTTATTATAAATTATTAGATCAAGGATGATCAGAATTTTTTGGAGGTCAAAATATTTATAAGACTTTAAAGTATTCTACTTTAAGAAATATTTTTTATTATAATAATTTAAAGATTTATTTAATATTACTTGTTATTTGAATTATTATATTATTTTTTATATTTTTATACTTAAATAGCTTATAAAGAGCATAATATTGAAGATATTAAGGAAATAAATTTTATTTTTAAGTATTTATAAGAAAGAATATTCTATTTTTATAATGAAAATATAATGTTTTAATTAAACTATATAAATAAAGAAATATTAACGAAAATAATTCGCTATTAGGTTAAGTTAGAAGCTTACCCATTGATATTTCTTTAATTGGAGTTAAACTCAATTTAATCATTAACAATGATTTACCTCAACTTTGGTTTCAATTAAATTAAATAAGGGTGGCCGCCACCTAAGATTTAGGTCGAAACTAAATACAATTGATTGTTTCTTATTTAAGATAAATTGAAATATCAATACTTTTTAAATGCAAATTAAATGTTATAATTAACTATTATCCTAAATTGATCAGTTTAAAGTTCCTTGGTTTCATTCATGATAAAGACCTATAATTAAAATTAATAAAAAAAAATTTCTAACATAGAAATAATAAATTAAATTAGAAATTTTTAAAGTTAAAATTAAAGGGATAAGAAGTGTAATTTCTACATCAAAAATTAAAAAAATTACTGCAATTAAAAAAAACTGAATAGAGAATGGTAGACGAGCTGAAGATTTAGGATCAAATCCACATTCAAAAGGTCTTCTTTTTTCTCGATCTATAAATGTTTTTTTGGAGATAATAGTTGCTAATATTATTATAATAATTGATAAAATTATAATAATAATTCTTAATGTTCATAAAATATAAATTATTTATACTATATATATATATAGATCTTTTGATTGGAAATCAATTATAATTTTTATACTATGTAAATTTTTTTATCTACCTCATCAATAGATTGAGATATATAAGAATAATCAAACTACATCAACGAAATGTCAATATCAAGCAGCTGCTTCAAAACCGAAATGATGAATAGAAGAAAAATGATTATTTATATGTCGAATTAAACATACTAATAAAAATGTTGTTCCAATAATTACATGAATTCCATGAAATCCTGTAGCTATAAAGAATGATGAACCATATACTGAATCTGCAATTGTAAAAGGAGCTTCAATATATTCATATGCTTGAAGTATTGTAAAATAAATTCCTAAAATTACTGTTAAAGATAATCCTTGGGTAGTTTGATTAAAATTATTTTCTATTAAGGAATGATGAGCTCAGGTTACAGTTAATCCTGAAGTAATTAAAATAAGTGTATTTAATAAAGGAATTTGAATAGGATTAAATGTTTCAATTCCTTTTGGGGGTCAAATTATACCTAACTCAATTGTTGGTGATAGCCTTCTATGAAAAAATCCTCAAAAGAATGAAATAAAGAAAAATACTTCTGAAGTAATAAATAAAATTATTCCTCATCGTAATCCTATAGTTACAGTATAAGTATGAAGACCTTGAAAGGTTCTTTCTCGTGAGATATCTCGTCATCATTGATATATAATTAATATAGTAATAATTATTCCTAAATAAAATAAATTATTATTAAATATATGAAATCATTTAATAATACCTGTTATAGTGATAAGGGCACCTAAAGCGCCAAATAATGGTCAAGGGCTTACTTCTACTAAGTGAAATGGGTGATTTTTATGAAGATGCATTAATTTACTTCTCTAGAATAAAGAGTTCTTAAAATAGCAAATACATATGATTGAATGATAGCAACTGCAGATTCTAAAATTAATAATAAAATTTGAATAATAATTAATATATTTAGTAATAAAAGAGATATAGAAGGACCAGTATTACCTAAAAGAGTTAATAATAAATGTCCTGCAATTATATTTGCAGCTAATCGAACTGCTAAAGTTCCTGGACGAATAATATTTCTAATAGTTTCAATGCATACTATAAAAGGTATAAGAACTGCTGGAGTTCCTTGTGGAACTAAATGTTCAAATATATGATTTGTATTATTTAATCATCCATAAATTATAAATCTTAGTCATAAAGGTAAAGCTAATGAAAGAGTTATTACTATATGGCTTGATCTTGTAAAAATATATGGAAATAATCCTAAAATATTATTTATACAAATAATTCTAAACAAAGAAATAAAAATTAATGTAGAACCTTTAATTTTATTTCCTAATAAAACTTTAAATTCATTATGTAAAATTATAAAAATTTTAATTCATAAGAAATTTCATCGAGATGGAATTAATCAAAAAGTTCATCTAATAAATAGAATTCCTAATATAGTTCTTATTCAATTTAATGATAATCTTATAATTGATAAGGGGTCAAAAGATCTAAATAGATTAGTTATCATTTTCAATTAATTTTTTTTGAAATTTTATTTCTAAGTTCTGATTTTTTATTGTTATATATAAATGAAAAATAATTTATTGAATTAAAGATTAAAAATACTAATGCAAAAAAAATAAATAATATTAATCAATTTAATGGGGCTATTTGTGGAATTAAAAATTATTATAAATTTAATAATTTTAGTTTGACAAACTAATGTTATTTTTTAACTAAATTTTTCATTAGAAGTAATTGTTAATTTACTATAAAATGGTTTAAGAGACCAGTACTTACTTTCAGTCATCTAATGTAAATTTCTCTTATTTTAGAAATTCATTTAATAAAATAATTGGGTGAAATTCTTTCTAGAACAATTGGTATAAATCTATGATTTGCACCACAAATTTCAGAACATTGTCCAAAGAAAATTCCAGTTCGGTTAATAAAAAATCTAATTTGATTTAATCGTCCAGGGGTTGCATCAATTTTAATTCTAATAGCAGGAATTGTTCATGAATGTAATACATCTGCGGCAGTTACTATTATACGAATTTGGGAATTATAAGGAATTGCAATTCGATTATCTACATCTAATAGACGAAAATTAAATGTATTTATTTCATTTGTAGGAGTTATATAAGAATCAAATTCAACATTTTTAAAATCTGTATATTCATAAGATCAGTATCATTGATGTCCAATTGTTTTAATAGAAATTAAAGGATTATTAATTTCATCTAATAAATACAAAAGTCGTAATGAAGGTAATGCAATAAAAATTAAAGTGATTGCTGGAAGAATTGTTCAAATTAATTCAATTGTTTGTCCTTCTAATAAATATCGATAATTATATTTATTTCAAAATAAACTTGCTATTAAATATCCTACTAAAACTGTAATTATTAATAGAATTATTAAAGTATGATCATGAAAAAATGTTAATTGTTCTATTAAAGGAGAAGCTCTATCTTGTGTTGTTAATGTTTTTCAAGTTGCCATTTTTTCTAAAAAAAGGGTAAACTTTATGTTTGGGGTTTAAATCCAGTGCACTAATCTGCCATATTAGAAATTAGACAATATAGGTAATTCAGAATATCTATGTTCAGCTGGTGGAAGATTTTGTAATCATTCAATTGATGTTGTTAAATTTAATGGTATTAATCTTTTTCGGCTTGATACAAAACTTTCCCAGATAATAAAAAGTAAGAATAAAATTCTTCTAGTTGAAATTAGTGATCCAATTGATGAAACTACATTTCATGGTATATAAGCATCTGGATAATCAGAATAACGTCGAGGTATTCCAGCTAATCCTAAAAAATGTTGAGGAAAAAATGTTAAATTTACCCCAATAAATATTGTAAAAAATTGAATTTTCAGTATTTTTTCATGAAGGGTTAAACCAGTTAATAAAGGAAATCATTGGATTAGTCCTGCTATAATAGCAAATACTGCACCCATAGATAAAACATAGTGAAAATGAGCAACAACGTAATAAGTATCATGTAAAATAATATCAATTGAGGAATTAGCTAAAATAACTCCAGTTAATCCACCTACTGTAAATAAAAATACAAATCCTAATGCTCATATTATGGATGGTGAAAAATTAATTTGAGTTCCATGAAGAGTTGCTAATCAACTAAAAATTTTAATTCCGGTAGGTACTGCAATAATTATAGTGGCTGATGTGAAATAAGCTCGTGTATCAACATCTATTCCAACAGTAAATATATGATGAGCTCAAACTACGAATCCAAGAATTCCAATTGCTATTATAGCATAAATTATTCCTAAGGCTCCAAAGGTTTCTTTTTTTCCTCTTTCTTGGCTAATAATATGAGAAATTAATCCAAATCCTGGTAAAATTAGAATGTAGACTTCTGGATGTCCAAAAAATCAAAATAAATGTTGGTATAAAATTGGGTCACCACCTCCAGCAGGATCAAAAAATGAAGTATTTAAATTTCGATCTGTTAATAGTATTGTAATGGCTCCGGCTAAAACTGGTAAAGATAAAAGTAGTAATAAAGCAGTAATTGCAACAGATCATACAAAAAGGGGTATTCGATCAAAAGTTATTCCTGTTGATCGTATATTGATAACTGTAGTAATAAAATTCACAGCTCCTAAAATTGATGAAATTCCAGCTAAGTGTAATCTAAAAATAGCCAAATCTACAGAAGAACCTCCATGAGCAATATTGGATGACAGTGGGGGATAAACTGTTCATCCAGTTCCTGCTCCTCTTTCTACTAAACTTCTCATTAAAAGAAGAGAAAGGGAAGGGGGTAATAATCAAAATCTTATGTTATTTATTCGAGGAAAAGCTATATCTGGGGCTCCTAGTATAAGGGGTACTAGTCAATTTCCAAATCCTCCAATAACAACAGGTATTACTATAAAAAAAATTATTACAAAAGCATGTGCTGTAACAATTACATTATAAATTTGGTCATCTCCAATTAGTGATCCAGGATTTCCTAATTCTGCACGAATAAGTAATCTAAGGGATGTTCCTACTATTCCTGCTCATGCACCAAAAATAAAGTATAAAGTTCCAATATCTTTATGATTAGTTGAAAAAAGCCATTTATTCGAGAGAAATGACTGAAAATAGGTGATAAATTGTAAATTTATATATGAATGTGGAATTCTTTCTCTAAGCCTTATATTCAAAAATGATTTTAAATTGCAAATTTAAAGGTAGGAATAGTATAGGACCTTAAGGCTTAAAGAACGCTCTTTATCAAAAGCTTTGAAGGCCATAAGTTTAAACTTAACCTAAATCCTTATGAAAAATTAAAGATTAGCGTAATCATTATTAAGCTGTTGATCGTAATAAAATTTGAGAATCAAATTCAGTATATATTTATTTTTGGAGAATTTATAAAATTAATTTCATTTATATTTAAAATTAGTGAGGAAAAGGAAATTCGCATATAAATAAAAATTATAATTAAGGTAAAAATGATTATAAAAAATGTTAGAACATATATTTTGTTTATAATTAAGTTTTGAATTGTTAATCATTTTGGCAAAAATCCTAAAAAAGGTGGTAATCCACCTAAAGATAGAAAATTTAAAGTAAAAAATACTTTTATTATTATGTTTTTGTTTAAATTTAAAAAATATTGTTTTAAATAGAAAATATTAAGAATTTTTAATATAATGATAATATTGATTGAAATAATTGAGTAAGTAATAAAATAATAAAATCAAACTGATTCTATAAAAAATAGTGAGCTTAATATTCAGGCTATGTGATTAATTGAAGAATAAGCTAAAATTTTTCGTAACCTAATTTGATTCAATCCTAAGGTAGCTCTAATAATTAAACATGAAATAATAATAAATGCAAAAAAAACTGAATAATTAATATTATATATGACTAAAATTATTGGGGTAATTTTTTGTCAGGTTAATATAATTAAACAATTTATTCATGTTAAACCTTCTAGTACTTCTGGAAACCAAAAATGAAATGGGGCAGTTCCTATTTTAGTAAGTAAGGCACTGTTTAAGATTAATATTAAGAATCTTCTATTTTTGAAAATAAATAAATTTGATAGAAGAATTACTCTAAATAGAACTATTGTTGAGGCAATAGCTTGAGTAATAAAATATTTTAAAGAAGATTCTGTTGATATAGAATTTTTTTTTTTGTTTATCAGGGGAATAATAGACAAAAGATTAATTTCTATACCTATTCATATACCTAATCAGGAATATGCAGAAATTGAGATAATTGTTCCAATAATTATAGAATTAAAAAATAATAGCTTATAAAATTTAATAATTAAAAAGAAAAGGGGTAAAACCTTTATAAATAGGGTATGAACCTATTAGCTTAATTTAGCTTATCTTTTTATGTTTTAATATATGTTGTATATAGATTTTTGAAATCTAAAGAAATAGTTTGATTCTGTTAAATATAAAAAAAAAAATTGTAATGAAGGTAGTTAACTACATAATTTACTATATCAAAATAATCCTTTTAAAATCAGGCACTTCATTATATATTTAATATAAATAAAAAAATCGTAGACTTGAAATATTTTGATACTATTAAAATTGTGAATATTTTTTTTTAAAAAAAAAATGATTTCATGAAATTAAAAATGACCCAAAAAATTGCTCCATTTCTAAGTCTCGATTTAATTTTTATATCTTTAAAAGGGAATTTTCAGTTTAATTTATTGGATAAACCAAAATACTTGAGTAATTCTACGGATTTATTAAAATTTAATAGATTATTAATTTAAAATCTTAATTATCAAATATTTAATTATAATATCAAATTTAATTTATAGAACATAAATTTAACATAAAAAATAAATAATTTAATATAGAATAAGTAATCTATTAATTTGTTAAGAAAAAAAAAGAAAAAAGAGATTAGGAAAAATTTATATTTAAAGATAGTAATTTTAAATACAATATTGTTTTATTTAATTCTAAGTTTTAATATTATATATCCAAATATTAATTAATATAACTAAAATATTAAAAATTTAATTTAAATTTAATTATTATATTTTTATTATTAAAATTTCTTTATTATTATATATATATATATATGCTATAAAGAATTTTAATATTTAATATTATAATAAAATAAGCATAAAAATATATTTAAATAAAAATAATATTATAATTAATAAAAATAATTAATAGATTATTAAAAATTAAATTTTTATTGAAAAAAAGATGATTTTATTAATATTAAGTAAATTATTAAAGTAACTTAAAATAATAGCAAAAAATTAAATATTAACTATAATTTTATAAATAAAATAAATTAACTACGTTATATTTAATATTAATAAAAAAAAAAAAATACTCTTAATTAATATTCAAGTATTTTGGTTAATTCTATTATTGATTTAATAAAAATAGAGAATAAAATAAATCTTTTTAAAAAATTATTATTATAAGGAATTTTTAATAATAAGGAAGTTTTATCTGAGAAAATTAAGTTTATAATTTTTATTTAATTATAAAATTATTATTATTCAGGAAATTTAAATTAAATAGAGGAATTGTAATTTTGTTTTGAAATTTAATAATTTTTTATAAAAAATTTTTTTTTTTGGAAAAAATACGTTAAGTCCAAAAATTTAAATTATTTATTCATAATTTTTAGTATATTAGATTTATTTTTAATTAAATAATGAATAATTATTAATATTCAATTATTTAAGTAATATTAAAATTATTTATAGATTTTGTGTAATTTAATAAAAATAGAGAATGAGTAAATTATAAAAAAAAATTGTTGTTATAGGGAATTTTTAATAATAAGAAAGCTTTATCTAAGAAAATTAAGTTTATAATTTTTATTTAATTATAAAATTATTATTATTCAGGAAATTTAAATTAAATAAGGGAATTGTAATTTTGTTTTGAAATTTAGAAATTTTCTTATAAAAAATTTTATTTTTTGGAAAAATACTTTAAGTCCAAAAATTTAAATTATTTATTCATAATTTTTAGTATATTAAATTTATTTTTAATTAAATAGTGTATAATTATTAATATTCAATTATTTAAATAATATTAAAATTATTCACAGATTTTGTAATTAGTTTAAAAATTTTTAGTTATTTTTTATTTTTCAATATAATTTATATTAAAATTATTGGGTGTGATTAAAATTTAAATTAAATGTCAGGGTTTAAATTTACACTAAAAAAAGTAAAAATTTTAAAAAATTAGCTTAAAAATTTAATTTGTAAATTTATTCAGAAAATTCTATTTTATTGATAAAAATATGATTTTTGTAATTATGATTTCAGGATTTTAATTTAAAATATTTTTTAAAAATCAGGAATTTTTTGAACCTATATATAAAATTATCGTTATATATATATATATATGGTGAAAGGAGATTCCTGTGTAATTTTAAATTGTTATATTTGATTACAAAAAAGAACTAAAAAAATTTTTATTTTTTATGGTATTAGAGATTAGTGGGTATATTTTATATCATGTCTTTATTTTTTATTTTTTATATAAAATCTATTAATATTTAAAAAGTGAAATTTTTGGTTTCTTTAATAAATTGTAAAAGTTAATCTATTTTTTTTATTTTATTTTTGTTTAAAATTAAGGGTATTTAAAATAAAAATGGCAAGAAGGGTTTTCTGACATTAAAAATGAAAAATCGTCCAAAAAAATGATTTTTACATGGCAAAAAACTGAACTTTGGTGGAAATTTTTTTAATGAGGATTAATCTAATACATTTAATTTTTACTTCATTTTTCTTACTAGTGGTTTTTTTTCCAAAAATTTCATTTTTATAAAAATTGGGTTATTCAGCATTTTCTATATATTGCTAAATTTTAAATTTTGATTTTTTTGAGATTTCCGATTTTTAAAAGATGATATTCAGGATTTTCTCATATTGGTAAATTTTAAATTTTGAATTTTATCCGATTTTTCATTTTTTTTCCGAAAATCCGGTTTGGGGGGGTTTAGATTTATTCATAATTTTTATAGTTTTTATAATTTTTAATTTTAAATATAAATATAATTATTCAGTATTTCTTTTATATCGTCAAATTTTAGATTTTGAATTTTATCCGATTTTTGATTTTATTATTCGGAATAGAACGGTTGCTCGCATGTGTAGGTCCAGAAAATTTACCTACATTACTCAACCTCATTCAATAGATATGACCAATTCATTATTGCTTTATTCACTTACCTTTAAAACGAAAGTTTTATCTGATTAAATCTAATGTCACAACTTAACAACTTCAAAATTACCATAATCTAACTTTTATTACTGTTTTGACATAAAATGATGTAAATTTATACTATTCATAATAAAAATGTTGGTTTAAGGGGGTATCCCACCTTGACCATGCAAAAAATAC